>JAQIWG010008398.1:0-11451 GCA_034695025.1 Chamaedrilus cognettii | reverse complement strand
TTGGGGATAGAATTGAATTACAATAGCATACATATACTGTATATGTCATATGTATCGTACATATCTCAATACATACTCTGTATTTAACATTTAGCAAAAATGCTTTCAATTATGATGTGATAGAGCAAAATGGATATCAAATCAGCATGTAAAATCCTATAAGAAACAGCCATTAAAGTCTCTGCCGCAGAGAATTTTTTTTTTTTTGTCGACAAGTGTTATTGATAGCCAATGCGGTTTACTTCAAAGATCATTTATGCCTATGTATTTAAAAACCAACTAATTTTATATAAACGTTATTTCACCAGATCAATGGTTGCAATCAACATAACAAGAAGAATTAAATAAATCAAAAGAGTACATAAGGTGACACACTATGCACCCCAAAGAAAAGACATCGAATGTAGCATTTTTACGACATGCGCCGATAGGCAAACGCCATATTGTTTCGGCCCGGTACCTTTTTTTATTTTATTAATTTTTTTGCGGATCTTTGGCGCATTCCCGGAGACTCGCCTTCTGACCTATAAGTCTAGAATAAGGGTCAAAACATTTTTCCTATTAACGAGAATGTTTCCAACAAAAAAATTTCATTGTAAACATTGTGGGGGTGTCCAGGGGGCCACCGCACGCACTTAGCATGAATCGCGATAACTTTTTTACTAGCAGTCCAATTTGCATGCTTTTTGCACCAAATTGTTCCACTTACTACTTATTGCACCTGTAGGCTTAGGCCTACTGTCATGTCTTATAACACAATGTTATCATTGTTATGGTCTCAATGAAGTAAGAAAAATTTGCGTCGAAAATAATTAGAGAAGGCTAGCGAGTCGCTAACGTGATTTCATATCTAAATAATTCTTAACTGCACAATCATGCAATTCACTCCAGCTGTAGAAGTTAACCTGTACAAAATAACTACACAAATGGAACTGTGTTATAAGTGTTATAATTGCAGACTTTGATTAAATCCTGCAATTCGTCTCAACTTCAGGGCACTCCACGTCCAACATACCCCCCCCCCTGTTTGAACGACCGCTGACATGAAGCGTACCGGGTCCCGCATCTCCGACAAGTCGCTAGGCGGCGTCTCAATGCTGCTCGACCCTAGCGCCAAGTGGGACATGGCTCCGGACGAGGAATACGTCATGGACATGTACTCTCTCCGGAGATCCTCCTCCCTATCCGCCCACGTCCCGGGAGCGGACTCGGACTCTTCGTCTAACAATCCTCAGGATACGCCGCCCTCAGGGGATGCAGTGGAGTCACCAGGGCATGGGCCCCTGCAGCGCCCTGTGGCGGTGATGGCGGATGTATTTCCCCCTGTGGGAGAGTTTAGGGGGGGGTCTGATGATTCGAGACGGGTGGGGCAGATTGCGGTGGAGCCCCGGATATCGGTGAAGCCGGGGTCTTCGACGAATGAGACTTTAACAAACGGATTCGTTAACAACGGGGATTCTAGATATGGTCAGTCGTCAGTGACGGTTTTGGGTCGGGTTGAAAACAAGCAGATTTTTCAACGAAACGACTTGAACAGCAGCGCATCAAATACAGATCATTCCATCATTCCTACTGCCTCGGTGATATCTACTCTTTCAGGTTCTATGTCGATGAATAATGAAACAGTGAGTACTTTGCTTACGACATCTAAACAGCCAACCCAAGAAAACCAAACGCCGACGATTAATATAGCGAATGCGAAAAGCATCACCGTGACAGAATCCGCTGCGGGATTCGCTCATTCTGACAGGAAATACCAGAAGGGCACGCAGAACAAGAAAAAGTCTGGATTTCTTGCAAATCATTTTCGCAAGGCAAAGACGTACAGCTTCGCTACCCAGAGCGACGAGAAAACAAACTCCAAATCGAATTCCGCCGGTGTCAGCTCAGGAAGTGAGATTATATTAAAAGCCCCTGCGGGATTTGGCGATTCCAGCCCAGAAAGCGCGGGTCCGAATAAGCAATCAAGCTCGATTAATCTGACAACGAATCAGAATGCTGTGACGCTTGGAAATGGGGATGAAACGTCACATAATTCGCTGATATCCGGCGTGGGGTCCCTGTATGGTAATGATGCGATTAATAGTGCCTTCAGTTTGGTCAAGTCTGAGCGTAGACCTGCCCCACTACCGCCTACCGTTGAAACTAGCCCAGCGTCCAGCGCTGTGACGTCATCACTGATAGCATCCACGACTATGGCATCATCACTCATTGGTGCAACATCCACGAATGTGACGTCATCACGGATTGGTCAAGCATCATCAACTGTGACGTCATCTGGCACAACATCCACAGTCAGTAATCAGCAAACAGCGGACAATGTAGTTACAACTACTGCTCGAAAAACTGTGAATGCTACTGAAAGTAGAGCGAGAAATACAACGGGAGTGTTTGTGTCTGCCAGTAAGAAAACAAAGGGAATTGTAGCCACAGCGCAGGAAGCAAAACGCAAAGCTGATGCATCACCCCCTCCCACTTCATCAGCCATACAATCTGTAGGGCCTACATCTCACTCTATGAACTCAAACCTAACATCACAGTCATCTGGTAATTCGCCACAAGCAGGCCTAACCACAGAAAAACCGCAGAAAAAACCGGCTGCGCCCAGCATACCAAAATCAGAAACATATTCGTCTACCAGGCTAAATAATGAAGTGGGCAATATGAATACCATACCTACAGCTTTTCGAGTTGTTTCCCCCACAAGCGCCAGTCAAAACGCTCCTCACAAAACCACTGATCACACACCGAGCACGGACGAAACTCCCTCCTTTCTCAGTGCCTCCTTCAAGAAATCCACGCAGAACAAATTCTTCGCGGAACTGCGCTTAAACCCCGGAAAGCTCTCTCTTCCGCAGCCACCGGCTAACGCCCTTATTCAAAGCGGTCAGGCGGCTAACGCTCGCAGACTGCGTCTGCCTCCTCTGTTTTTATCAACAGAGGGCGGCAACGGTGATGTCCAAAGCTCATACAACCGCTCGGATATCGACACTACTAGCTCAATCGTCAAGAATGTGGGCTTTAAGACTCGCCTCGAGACGTTAATGACCGCCGGAAGCAATTCGCCGTCGGTAGCGAGCGCCAACTCATCTCTACCGCGCGGCGCTAAACATGCCAAGCCCGCTGAAGCGACTGGCAACGTCCCAGGCGCTAAACGGGCCACACCGGACGACGCGCTAAAGAAATACCGCTTTCTAATCGAAGGCATCGACACGCCGGGCACTACCCAGCAGGTCAGCACTTTGGATGACAATCGCGTTGAAGCTCCGACCAGCCCTAAACCTGGCGCGATAGAGCGCAAAGGCTTCAGCTATCTTCTGGATCGCAAGCTGGCCGAGGAGGTGACGAAACGAGCCGCAGAGGTTACCGCTAGGAGACCACACGAGGTAGTGGCAGAGGCTAAGCACAGGCAGGCTGCCGAGGAGGTTACCCAGCGGGAGGCGAGGGACCAGCGGCGGAGGGACTGGGAGACGGAGAGAGGGGAGGCGGGGGTGGAGGCCTGGGGGAGCCCGAGGGAGGAGGCGGGGGAGGGGGAGGATAGCCAGTCGCCGCTATTGAGGGAAATAAGGGCACAGCTGAAAAAACGACAGGGTGGGGGTGTAGGTGAAGGTGGGGGCAGTGTTGCGATTAGCATTGAGGATAAACCCTTGAATAATTCTACGCGTGTGATATCGAAAGATCCAATTAGCGCGATATCCTCTAACGGATTTAATCGAAACACAAACGAAACCAGATCGGCTGCGGCTCAGGTAAAAAGCTTCCTCAGTAACAATAGCAAACTTTCAGATAATATTCAATCATTGGCAGGTGATGGGCGTTTTCGATCAGAAAATGAAACAGGGAGGTCTACGATAAATGTTGGATCTGCAGTGAATCCTGTCGGTGGTCAGTATCTCGCGACAGATTTCACTGGAAGGACGATAAATGGACGCGGGCTGGCTACAGTTGACGTCGTGACGTCACGCGTTAATACATCGATGAATGATTTTACGGCTGACGCTCGTAAGCTCGTAACAGCGCCTCCCAACTACACCACAGTCATCAATCTACCATTCTCTCACAACCCGCACCAGCCTGTGGACTGGGAGACCACGGACTACTCAATTCACACAACGGAATTCGACCGAACCCATGTTAAAATGCCCCCCGTTCCCCCGGCCCCACCGCCACTACCACAACCCGCGGCGATCAGGCCAACAGAACGCACTGAGAGAAGCCTTGATTCTGCGGCTGTTACTACGCCTGGATCGATCGGCCTAGGCAGTGATGAGCCTAGCCGTGCTCGAGCAGCTACAGAGTCTGGACTGCAGGCTGCAGCCGCAGGAATAAACCGGTCAGATGTTCCCGAAGCACGCGAAGCCAGTGCAAAACGTGCCGCGTTGGTTATCAACGATTTTCCTGCCTTGTCATCTGAGGCAGCGTCTGCAGCTGCAGGTAATGTTTCGAATAAGCAGGTGGGTAGGAGCTCGGATCAGCTGCTGGTTAATAGTTACAGGGATGTGATAACTGATAGCCGGCTTCATCAGCGTGGTGATAAGAATAACGTTTCAAATATAGGAATATCTGATTTCGATAGGGATAATGTACTAGATGATTTTGTCAAACGCGACGACGTCATTGATGGTGCTAATGGAGAACATTTGCAAGCGAGGGATAATTACATTCGGAATAACGGAGTCGATTTGAGTCGTGGAGTGAACACATTGTTAAAGCAACCTTCACAGCGTGTACTATCCGCGGAACGCCACAGCAGCAGCAGCGACGAAGAGTCCGCTTCGTCTTTGCCGGAATCTTCTATGTCGTTTCGTAACTCGCCGGATAAACGCTCGCAAGACCAACGCGTTAGATCGAATTCGAGGCTTCATGAAAGAACTCGCACTCATCGTAGGTATATAGTTCCAGCAGCTCGTGATGTGGTTACAGTTTCCCCGGCGCGAGTGGGAATAAGTTTTCACGGAGGCAACCAGCATGTTCGCCCTTCCAGTTCTTTGCGTCACCGCGATGCCCAGACCTCACGCCAACCAGTGACTATCGAAGTGTCCAGCTCTAGCGCGACCGAACGAAGCAACTTCACGCGAAGGCGACCCGTTCGTCTGGCCAATGCCAGACGCCACAGCGTTGCCGGTCAAGTTGGCGCGTTGTACGTGGCTGACGGTGGATACGTTCTTCAGCCGATCGTTCGCATTTCAAACGTACGAAGAAGCCAGCGTCAGAGGACAACGGCGCGCATAACAGATGCTGAAATTGTCGCTGAGTCTCGGAAATACGTTCAAAATCAAGCGAGGAATCATGCAAATGTCGCGACTGTAGTGATTAACGGTGATGATGATGACGTCACGGCTTTCAGCGAGCCGGAGCTGGCTCGCCGGTACAGCCCGGCTGTGCAGCCACAGCATGGCCTTCGGTCGATCCAGATAACGCCGATACGAACCCAAGCTTTGAACTTCGGCATGCTGCCTCGTCCTTCCTCTAACCTCCCAGCAAGCGCGCTACTTCGCAGAGAACTAACCCCTGGCGGTTTGCATTTAAACCCCGTTGAGGGTTTTGAGGGCGGAGGGAAAGGATATCGAGGTTCTCCTTACGGGGATAAGCTGTTAAATGACAGCGAAGTCACTGGCATTGATCCCAGGCTACACGGCGTCAACAAAACGGGCAGTAATTATCACATTGAAATGAGACTCAACCCTCTGGTTAACCGCCCCATCAGCCACGCAAATCGGCAAGGCGCCTCCGACGAGCGCACTACCGCAAACTATTTGCAAAATGGCGGCGTGGCTGCCGCGGGTGTCGCGTTAAGCCAGCTCGATGTTCGAAATCCCGAATTCGAAGGCCCGTCTCCGAATTTTGCTAACCGAGGGCATCGAAACGAAACTCCGGGCGGAATTTCGGTCGCGGGGGGAGGAAACGGAAGCGGGGGGCTGCTCGTTAGGATACCCTCTGAACGGGGGGTAGCCGGGGTGGGCTCGGGGAGTTTCGTGAATTCTCCTGCGACGAGCGACAACTTTGTGATTAAGTCCGTGACGTCCACGAGCTCGTCGGAGCTGGCGCGGAATCTCGTCTTGGGTCGCCTCGGGAGGGAAGCGACTGATGCGCAGCAGTCTCAGCTGGATAAGGTCGGACGGTCTCTCTAATAGGAGTTTGTGTCATAAAAATACTGCTCCGGTGGTCGGCGCAAAGGAAAAGAATTTATTTCTATTATTGCGGTTGTTTTCGTTATGCGTTTTGTACTGCGTTGTTGTCAACTGCTTTATTGGCGATGAGATCATTTAAATGTATTATTTGAAACAAAATTGTGGGCCGAATTTTAATCTTTTTGAGGTGAGATTTTAAAATTCTGGTATATTGTATATTGTTTATAACTCAATGTTGTCTGTGACAATACAACTGCCAATGTGTGATGTATGCTGCCTTTTCAGTGCAATACAAAAAAGAAAATCAATAAAAAAGCCGCAGAGCCGCAAAGCTGCAAAATGCATTTAAACTCAAATATATGACTAGGGGTTATACGTCGAGTGATGATTGCATTCATTTGTTGACAGGTTGAGTTTGACTTGGAGCTTCAGACCTTGAAAGGTCAGGCAGACCGTACAGCCTATCAATCTGATCAAGGCTACGTCACACCACTCAACCCCCCACCCAACCCCTTCGGCGCCCCCTCCCCAGATGATTCCACACCCCCCCGCTACACCATGCAACTCAATGAAACAATGACCGTCAAATATCTTCCTGAATCTTCCGAAGAAATCGGATCGAAACGCGACGGGGTATCAACCGAGAGTCGTGAGCGGTATTACGAGGAAATAAGAAGGGGTCCTGGGGATGGGTCCAGATTGAGTCCAAAAAGGACGCGGAAACAAACGCAGACGTATTCTACCGGGGGCGTCGCCAGGCGGCCGAAGCGCGGCGAATCGAGTCCGGATAGGCGGCAGGAAAGGACTCAAACGGATCGGAGTGCGTATAGGCACGAAGATGATGTCGATGGAGAAATGCCTGCGCTGCAGCGACAATTAAATACGAGGCAGGCGAGCATTCGAGCTAATCGGGCCAACGATGAAGATGATCATGGCGAAGCAATGCGCGCAAATAATAACTCAACTAGGCAGACTCGTTATGATGAAGGTAACGCGAGATATCCTCAACAGCGTCGATATGTTGGCCAAGTTGGGTATGGTAACAATGATGATGCTACGGCGCGATCACGCTGGGATAAAGTACAGGCATCTCCGAATCGTAAAAGCTCAGGTATTCGTAGTTTCATTCAGCGCCGCCTACCGTTGGCGCGATGCCAATTTCCTTATATATTTCTTGATCGCTTTGTTAAAAGGTTCTGCGACCCTGTGAGACATTCTGAAGCGAGGTTCACGCTGGATATAACTTTAGGTTTCTATTAGTTAATATTCAATGCGATCGAAGCTTGATGTAACTATGAAGATGGCTTAAATTATTAATCGTCTCCAAATTGTTCAGTTTAGGCTAATTTGCGTGTAGCTTTGCGTAGCTTAGCTATAATTTACTGTTTTTTATCTGCCCAAGAAGGAGATAAATCATTGCGCCCAACAGTTTGATAGCAGCAGTAGTTTATGAACAGGAAGTAGTTTGGAACCTGTTGAACATGTAGCTTGTAGAAGTTTCATATTGAAATTTTTTTGTTTTTTTTAGTCGAAAGGACGTTGTTTAAAATTTTGTTTAAAAGAAAAGTAGGTACAAACCATTTGAATATTTTGCTTGTATTAGTTTCAGATTTAGTGACATTATTTAGCTGTTGTGTGTATCTTGTCTCACTGAATTGTCTTTTATTAAATTTGTTTTTTTTTAAAGTCTAATATTGCCCCCTCACAAAACGGATGCCCATGGTCACTATTGTAACTCACAGGCGGTTTTGTCTCTAAATTAAATTAATTTTAAAATAAATCCCCTGCTTGGTTTTCCAGCGCGCCGCAGCAGCTCCCAACGCCCCCTCCGCCCCGGAGAAGAAATGCCGCAAGTCGTCCGCGGCAGCATCCTCATCCGCAACTCCATCGAGACAACCGGAGGGCCCCGCCACGTGGACGTTGTCGCAGGATCGGACTCGGACGGAGGCGGATTCGTCATCGAGGACAACACGAATCTTTTCCACGGCCGGTATTTCCAGAGTCGGGAAAACCCGGTGTATCACAGCGATCCAGATTTGTCAGATCGCGAGGGAAGGGGGCTGGGCTCTGGGCGTGGTGGCAGGGGCGGGGATTGGGTGGATGGGGGGGGTGAGGGGAGGAGGGTGAGGGTGGGGGTAGGGCCAGGTAATCGGGGAGAGAGAGATGAGAGTGATTTTAGCACTGAGGTCGTCATCAACAGGCGTGAGTGAGATAGTCATTGGCAGCTTTCAAAAATCTCTTTGAAAAGTTTTTTGTGCTGTTTGCTTCAAGATAATTATGATAATATAAATTATCTCTGACGCAATGTAGGGTTGCCATTGATAGGCCCACTGATGGTTCCGTAGACGAGCTTGTTGTACTCTATTTAACATATTATCTGCGTGCCAGGCAGAGATGCTATTGATATTGATTGTTCCGCAATATTGCCCTACTCACTTGCGCGTATTATCTTAGGTATTTTCATTTTCATACCGTGAGATGATATGCCTTAGTGGCCTATCTAATGACAGGCAGTCACCAGCAGGCATCTCATTTTAAATGATGTCGAGAAGCTAATGAATATAATATACTCTGTAATTAAATGCACCGCTGCCCGCAGAGCGGCAGCATTCTGCTCTAGTGAATTTGCGGAGCCTCGGGATGTGTTACAGGCCCGGTGACAGTAAATATTTACTCAGTCCTTTTGCATTGCTCAATTACCGTTCAGTCTCCGTTTGTATTTTGTATTATTGCTGAGCTTTAAAGTCATAGAGCTTCTGAGTCCTTGTTGGTATTTTGTATTATTGTTACGCTTCGGACCACGGGAGCGTAATTCATCGGCCTAATTAATACAGATCTTTCTGCTTCCTGTGGACACAGACCTCTTTTTAGCATAATTATTACGCTATGTCAGACTTGATGAATATCTGAATTTGTTGTACTAAACAGGCCAATTTGATGCAAATGAATTAATTGTTTGCGCATTGGTTACAAGGCTTGCCGTTGTTGCCTAAGTGTTTAGTATTACAAACGAGATTGAAATCATTGTTGGCTGCGTTTGCTGACTAATTTGGCTTCGTTTGATTAGGAACTAATGGTCACTTGCCTCTGGCAATTTCAGATTATGGAGAACTTCCAAGAGGCAGGCGAAAAAGTGAGCCAGATGAAAAAATTTCTGAGTTCAATTATAGCTCAACGATTATCGTACTGTATGATATATTTTGCAACGTTTCCATGCCACAATCGAATTTATTTGTAATTATTTCATTTGCAGCTTATTTTGCATAATTAATTAATTTATATGCGATATTAAATACTAAAATTGGAAAGATTTGATGATATAGATTTTATGAAACAAGGGACGGACAAATTATGGCGTCGAATAAACGTTTGACAGTGGAATTTTCTTTGCGTTAATTTCACTTTATGTGATGTGGCGCATTGTGATGACTAATTTCCGCTTGTGGCCATGCAGATCGCCCATTGGCCAATGGTCGTGACGTCACAGACGGCAAACAGCGATACCTATCCTCGCGGCCAAGGGATCTCTTACAACGTGACCATGTTCAAACGCCACGAGAACAAACGTCATCCAGGTCTTAATTACTTACCGTTAATGATTGCGACTGCTGCATAATCATTGCATTCACAGCAGCGGTGTTAAATGTAGGTCTGTATCCCTATGAGTGGGCCTATACTGTACATCTACGCCTATGCCATTGTCAGCTTTTAGTCCATTTCGAGCTGTATATTTTCAGGACTATTATTTCCTTTGATGTTCTGTACACTTCAACAGCATCAACAAATTTTTTCTTCACGATGCACACTTTGAGTTATCGACTTTTTCAAAGTGTGTTGAGCAGCTGACTTACTATAGGCCGCTGTAAACTCTAAGATTACTTTAAATCGTTTATACCGTGGTAAGCTATTTATCATTCAAATATGAAGATCCTAAATATATTTAATTTATACCATGATATTTATGATTCAAATATGAAGATCTGATATATATTTAATTGTAGGCCTAAATTTCATAAAGGTGTGAGAGATCATGCATAGGCCGGCATCTATCATGCTTCTAAAGACAAAGTATGTTTTATCATAATTCCTACAAAACAAAACTGTATTAGTATATCACTAACAGCAATTTAACGTTCCTTTCCTTTCCCCAGCAGCATCCGGCAGACCATCAACGTCGAGCGAGAGGAGGAGCAGATCATAGGACCCCCGGGGGCCAGTGGGGGGGGCTCCCCCCCGGGGGTAGACCCCAACATGGTCAACGTGGACGTGGTGTCGGAGAAGGTTGATTTGGTGTTGAGGGGGGATGGGGTGGCAGAACTGACGGTGAGGGTGCGGTGTGAGCGCGTAGTACCGATACAAGGGGCGGACGACATGTACAAGAAGTCCTCCGTCCTCGTGACTCGCGTCATTGAGGTCGGCCTTTTATTCAACACACTATACCATAAATACTCATTAATGTCATTTATTCTCTCTTATTTAATTGCTTCAGATTTCCGTGGTTATTCATTTTTTGTGACGCAACATCAAACTCGAATTACAATATTTATTTATCTTTTTTTCAATAAATATCATTTTAAAATCGTTGCGCATGAAATAAGAAGAGATCTAACATCTAGCTGTTTGGACGCTAAGTTTGAAATGTTAAAGATGAGCGAAACCAAATCGTTTCAGATGCAGTCATATTCCATATAGTTGGTTGCGTGCTTTAGGTCGACATGAATGCCACCGAGGCCCGTCGGGCGCTCTACAACGCCGCGATGCACTCCTCCCTTGCGCGACAGGGGGCGGGATCAGAGGGCATGACCTCGACGGGAGGAAGGGGGCGGGGCGAGCAGCGTCTGACGACCAAGGACACGTTCGAGCTCTACCAGACCCTAATGAAGATGGCCGATGAGGATGAGGCGGGCAGAGTGCACGAACGTCGCCGGATCGACAAGGTTTTTTTATTTTTTATTTTTGGTTTGGTTGGTTTCTGGAGCTTAACGATCGTGACTGTGTTGTACAAAGACTCTTACTGTCTTGTGTAATTTTTCTAGTTTATTTATTTGTTGAGTATTTTTTGGCTCAAACTTTTTTGTCAAACTTTTTAGAGCGCCGTGTCATGACCTGAGTTATCTCTAAGGCGCTATACATTCTTCAACATAATGATAATTTTTTTTTAATGTAGGACATTCTAACATAGGACATTCAAGGCCCTTCACTACAGCCTGTAGAATGAATATACGTATAAGGATGAAGGGGGAGGGACTTGGCCCGCGGGCCAAACCAATTACCAACCGTCAACAATTGACTGGCAGGTCATGACTCTTTCACATCCAAT
>JAQIWG010008397.1:0-11452 GCA_034695025.1 Chamaedrilus cognettii | reverse complement strand
TCTCAAAATCGATGTATCTCAAAATCGATGTATCTCAAAATCGATGTATCTCAAAATCGATGTATCTCAAAATCGATGTATCTCAAAATCGATAGGCCCCAAATGTAGTCCAGTACCGTCGCCAGCTATGACAATGCAGTCAGCAGCTTGGACACGATTCCTGTGATTATGCTCAAGGGTGAAGGGGAGGGGGGGGGGACAATTGATTTGCTTTAGACATAAACTTATGGATTTTGTTGCGACTGAAGGCAGTGTGATATGGTGAGCACTACCGGCCACAGCAGTAATGTGAGGGCTATATCATCCTTCTTCGTTTCGACGTTTTACCGCCGTGCCATGGCCCCATATTGATGTATCAACATTTACACTACACTCCTTCGCTGAATGGCATGGGCGTTTTGGAAGCTTGAGAAAGATGGTTGTCACTTTACCTCCCTCCCCCCCCCCCGCCTCCCCACCACCGCCAAATGTCTTCTGTCTCTTCCTTTCTCCTCCAAGGTGAAACCGTTACGGGATTTGCAGATTTCTAAGAGAGCTCACTTTAAATACTTTTCAATGATAGTATTAATAATAATACTTATCTTCTTTAGATCTGTGACGGGCAATAAATTGAGTAAATACGAAGTGCTCCGTGAAAAAACTCAAATATAAATTAACGCAAATGTAAAAATTCAAATTGTAACGCTTATGACCCCACTGCGCGATACATGATTGCAGTATCTCCTATTTTCTTGTTTCAAATTGGTTGTCGACCGGTCTGCCCGCAGACCGATGTTGCCACATTCCTCTACCCCTCTCGGACCTTCCAGGCGATAAACCCGTTGCTCGGCCTTTATGATTCCTGCTTACGATCGGACGTTAAAGGGTTAAGTGATTCCGCATGTGACGCATGCGGTCCGGAGCGTCGACTCTGGAAAGTTTGAAGGCAGAATGGAATTTGTGCCAGAGGCACTGAGGCGGAGGCAGCAGCGGTCTCAGCAATTTTCTGACTTTAAATGTTATCATTTTGACTATTGACTCAGGGTTTATCAAAAAGTTATGATTATAAACTTTTAATGCCGTGCACAAATCTTTTTTCTTCGACGTTGGTTTTAGAGTCTCAATGTCACAAATCGCCAGATCTTCGCATCAACCTCACTTTTAGTTACGCAGGTGATTCCTTATTTTGATTATTTTGAATGTCGACTAAGGCCGTATAAAAAAGTTATGACTATAAACAATGAAGCAGTCGCGCGTTAGTTAATAATTAACATACGATTTGTGCGTGTACACTACAGTATGTTGTACAATTTGATCTATAGACTTGAAATCATGTTTCATCCTTTTTGTATGTGTATGTGTATGTGTATGTGTATGTGTTTGTGTATATGTATGTGTATGTGTATTACCTTAGTGACGAAAAAATATCATGATTATATTGAATCACCCTCATACGCTTTGTTTCATTTTTGCCCGCGCGGGGATGACCTTAGTAAAGGTCAATGTCATTAGTCCCAGCTTCGAGCCTCCGGGCCTGCCTTCCACCCCGCTGTCCAAGAGCGACAAGACAGCTGGAAGTTTGTTGGGAAATGCTGGAATGACCCGCAGCATTCCACCGGCTCAACTCGGCTTGGCAGCTTGAGGAGTCATTAAACTTTGTTTTAGCTAACTTCGGCATTATGCATAACATCTCGTTATTTATTCAACGCAGAATTGGCGTGCGGTATATCTGCTGTTGCTTACAGGGTGCCGTTAGCGTTATGTCAGTATGAGCTCTACGCATTGAACTCGAAATTCTTGAATGGTGCGCACTAATTTGGCAATACTTCTCGGCTTTCTGATTAAGCTCGCAGTTAATTCGAGTCTGTGGAATGCGGGCTATGGGAATTAGCGTTATCCGATGCAATCATATCCCCTGTTTAATAGGCCGCGTTAATTTAATCGTATACTTCAGTGCATACTCGTCAGACGTATTTGATTGGTTTTTATGGATAAGCGGAAAATGGGTGCGTTCGTCAAACGTGCCGCGTTCGTGGCTTATTAGAGCCCACGGCATGCAGCCCCCTCGCTGGGGCGTAGCCGCCTAGGCAAGCGGTGGGGACGCGTCCCTGCTACAAACTAGGCCGTCGTCCCTGCCATGATTTAGCTCTGGTATCACTCCCCGCCTGTGCCACACATGTATCTGGATAACAATACACGCTGTTAGCGTAGCGCCACGATCGTATTACGTCTGTTTAAAATTTGGCGTACAATAAAAAAAGACCTTCATTATAAGCGTACTGCGCCTACTAAAATTAACCATGAGTATTAGACAGAGAATATCCTCTATCTATCTGTAGGTGTAGGTGTTCGTATGTAGGTAGGTCTATAGTTTTGCATGTAGGTGTAAGGCCTATTCGTAATATAGGCCTAGCCTCGACGCGCCTATGAGCATCTAATACTATATGTAGCCCTACCGATAAATAGCTCAAAGAAACCCGATAGGTTATACCGCCATACACCGTGTGGGCATAGGCTACTATGTACAGTGCACGCAACCGTTAACATAACACTAGTGCAGCGTCTGCCGAGTGCACGTTAAGTTCGCAGGCCGAACTGTTGAATAGTCTCGATCTAGGAAGGGCGGGAGTATTTCTCGCGAAGCGAACTCGAACAGAACCGAGTTGCTCCGCGCTCGCTGTGCACTGCGAGTGCACAGGAAGTGCCGCGGTTATCTAAAGCCTGGTTCTCGCGCAACGGCTATAATTCAGCTGCAACAACAGCTGACTCGAATGTGCGTACAAGGCCTGGGCCCTGGTGCTTTTTGGCCGCTCGAAAACATACTTAACAGCGTGGCTGTAGCGCTAGGTTGATGTTTCACCGAGTTGGCGTGATGCTTGTAACAAAGCTGGAATATTCGGGCTTCGGACGGATTGTTAAATGTTAATAATACCGCTGCGTATCGAAAAAGCGAGAAGAGGATTTTAGAACTGCTCTTCACATCATGCCTGACTTAGGCCTATGTAGGCGTATACGTGCAGGTAACAATCGAGTTCATCAATATTAACCCGATAGTACTAACTTACTATTAGTTCCCTATCGGGACTATTAAGAGTAGTTCAAAGCAGTGAACAGTACAAATTTTCACCAGCCTTGGTATAATGAATAGGCCTACGCTATATTACTATAATTTGAATTGTTGATACGGCTCCTTTACTATTATTGCAGAACAGGACGCAGCCGCTGTCGATTTCGTCATGTTTCACGGTTTGTGGCCGCTTTTGCGCACGATCTAGCCTAATAATTAGCCTATTGCATGAAGCCTAGGCTAAATTAAGCGACCAGGAGAAGTTTATGTGGTTGTGTCCTCGTAGCGTAGGCTATAGCGTGTGCAATTCATGTTAGATTTAACATCATAACTGCTGCTGTCCAGTGTCCAGGCCATCCTAAACTCGCAGCTAATTATTCTTCGCAACGAGATCTAATCGTTCCGGCGAAATGGAGTCGATCAGTGAACTGATTATGATGTCAACTTCGTTGCGTTGCGCATCAAACCTCCGTGTTGTACATCTAGGCAGTCGGCACTATACATTTAGGCAATTATACTGCAAGATTTAAGTCACTTGATTTAGGAAACGGATTCTTGTACACTGCACTCAGAGCTGCAAGCTAAACGAACAGAGCTGCAAGCTAAACGTTTGAGGCTCTCGCATGCCTAGAGCAGCTGTGTTCAAATCGCATGATGTGTTTTACAACTGTTTTACAACAGCAGGTTGTAGAGCACATGCACTATGCATGCGCTGTAAACAAACGTCTGTTTTATATCGTAAACTTGTGTTTTAGTATCAGACTAGTTTCTCACTTTTGCGCTTACTTTGTACAGTTGTATCGTTTTGTTTTGCAAACGCTATAGAAATCGTTTTTGCCTGATGCGCGAAATAGGTGGCGCATTTGAATCGAAATTACTGTGTATAATTGACGTGTCATGTAATGTAGATGGTTACATGTGGTACAGTTTGATTCATTTAACTATCGAAACGTTCGTTTTGTTGGCAAATGCAATCGCATGTAACTGCGACTTTAGACATCAAATTAACTTAAGGTTGTGTGATTTTGTTGCAGATAATCGTGATTGGCAAAACGCAGTCTCAAGGCTTGTCGTTCCTATATAGCCTTCCAGTCTCACACAACACTCTGAATCACACACCGGGTCTCGTGCAATTAAACCGTCACGACTTGAATCTAATGCTTCAACGCGATCGCCGTTTTAAGACTAGTTCCTTAATAATGGTGAAACGGACTGATTAAACTCAAAAGTTTCACTACCCCAGCAATCTGTCTCGGAGTCAATATTGAACAAAACGTCGACTCAGATGCTAAACTTATCATATAAGAACATATGCCTCACACTGTAATAACTCCTTAGCGAGCAGAAGAAACGAGCATTTAAGAAATTTAAGAAAAAACCTTGCAGCGTCTCGTACGAAAGCGATCAGAATGAACGTTGGATGCGCGTATGCTCCCCTGCCCCACACCATGGCGCAGGGTCCCGCCCCGCTCCACTGCTCCCTAATGGCCGCCGCTGCTGCTGCCGCGGGGGCACGCTCCCCCTCTTCTCACCCTCCCCAAAATGAATACGACAACTACCCGCCTGAACTCCTGGATAGCGCTGAGGCGAGATACGAAGACGTCCGATATCGCTCGAACAGCGGAGACTACTTAGCGTCGGACTTGAATGGGGAGTATTCTAGTGGGGACCGGAGAAAGAATGCTACCTCCGAATGGTCGTTGAGCGATGACCGCCGTAAATTTCACATTTCCGTCGATCGATCTTTTGACGAAAACCAAGAACAAAAGGGCCGCCGAACAACCGGCGCCGAATCTGCATATTCAAACCGTGATGCCGCGTTTAGTCCGCGATTTCAATTCATAGGACGAAGCTCGGGGTTATCAACCGACGGCGAACGGCACCGTAGCCGGTATCGGATAGACAGTGGAGGGGTGGGAGCGAGGACGGCTGGAGCCTGCCAGGCAGGAGAGTGGGTGAC
This sequence comes from Chamaedrilus cognettii, assembly GCA_034695025.1. Classification (NCBI taxonomy): domain Eukaryota; kingdom Metazoa; phylum Annelida; class Clitellata; order Enchytraeida; family Enchytraeidae; genus Chamaedrilus; species Chamaedrilus cognettii. The sequence continues at coordinate 6,446 of JAQIWG010008397.1, read as the reverse complement.
GCTCAGCAAGGCCATGCTGCTCCAGCTGGTCGAGCGAATTTGTCGGATTAGCTTTCAAGGTGGAGCCACGGTCGGCGAAAATCAGAATCCCATCGAGACCCAGTTAGGTTTGTCACAAGTCGATGACGAAGGAACTTCCGGTGGGGATAAAATTGTGCAGGCTTTGCTGTCGCCTTGCAAAGTTCAAGTTTTAGAATCTACTGCAGGTGAAGATGGTGCTGTTAAAGCAACAGCATATGGAGATTCAGCGTCTGACATTACAGAGCCTAATGGCGTTGAAAACGTGGAAGGAGAGGATTGTTCTGTTGCAGAAATAGCTTCTCCACTATCTGAAGGGATTGAAAAGAAAATCAGTGCGTCTGAGGTACTAAATGAATCTGGTATGAAGACTTCAAGCTGTAATGCTATTTTCATAGGTGATATGTCGCGATCACCTCTAGTACTCGAAGATTCTTTCAGAAAAGAGCATCATGATAAAGCCTCATTCATAGTTCAAGCCCCTCCCTTTGTTCAAGCCTCTCCCCCTGTTCAAGCCCCTCCTCCTGATCAAGCCCCTCCTCCTGCTCAAGCCCCTCCTCCTGCTCAAGCCCCGCCCACTGATCAAGCCCCGCATCGTGTTACAGCTTTGTCGTCTGTTTCAACCCCAGTCACAATCTCAGTACCATCGCCTTCCTCATTCTGCCAAGAGAGCCGTGTTGCTACAGGGAAAAACGCATCTGCGTCAAACCCTGCTGAGGTTTTGCAAGCAAGCGCGGTGGTTTCCACAAAACGATGTCCATTCGTTCGTCCCTGGGACGAAGGGGACAAGAACCAACTGAAAACTGGCACGTTGGTAACATTAAACGAAGAACGCAGTGATTCAGCGTTACTGAAATCCCACGACAGGCAACTTCAACTTCAAACTTTAGCGCAGACCGATATTTCGAACGATTTGCACGCGGATAATTTCAACCGAGCTCAGGGAAACAACATTCCCCGAGGATTTTTCAATCGTTCAGCGGCAATGACTTCTTACAAAGCCATTTGCGAGCCGACGGCCTTGCCAGTTGGTCCTGTGAATATATCAACGAATCTTACTTTGCACTCGGTGGCGGCCATATTGACGGTGAAAGCTCACGAAATCGACCGCGTTTTGGAGGAAAGGGTGTGTTTCGATGAAACGACGTCCAGAAAGCATGCGAGAACAGGCGATCGGTGCCATAAGTCCGAACCCAATTCACCGTCGAAGAGGACGTTATGCGGTTTACAGCGTGACGAATGTACTATTGTAGAACCTGCAGGGAGTATTTGCAATTACGACGCAACTATAAATCGATTGAAACCTTTGACTGCGAATCAATCGAAATCTCCTGCTCGCGTGGATGGGTTTATTCTGTCAAATCTGCGGTTCAATACGCCGTCTATCGACAGAGTTAACCATGTCGCGAAAGATTTTGCGTCATCCGCCCCCTATCGTTTTAATGAACAAAAACTTGCGACAGATGAATCATCCAGCGAAACTTTAATTGACGTCAAAACGACAAATTCTAGTGCGCGAACGGATCCAAATTATTTTTCTCCTGCGACCACAAACATTCTGTGCGCCAAATCTATTCGCAATCTCTCCACCAGCGACTCGCTTGTCGATCTCCTGGCGACCACGTCCTCCGATTACTCGCGCGATATTTACGTGGATATGACGTCACATGCTTCATGCCGCGATGACGTCACGCCTGCTTTACGCTCCGAGCGAGACGGCAATGCGCTTTGTGACGTCACACGTCGCTGCGAATTTGATCAAAGTTGTCGCCAAATAGTGAGACGACAAAAGTCTATAGAGATCAGACGGGAAAAGCGCACGTGTAGAAGGCGGCCCCATGTTAGCCTGTCCAGCCAAGAGATCACAAAGCAATTCAGTTCAATTTCAGAAAGTGAACAATTACCTGAGAAGCATCTAGAAAGCAAATTTTGCTCCAATTTGAATCCTGAAATAGCATCACGTTCCATTGCGCACTCGCCAAGTCCCACTGCACGATCGGACGTAAGTCTACACACGTTCGGTTTGCACTCTAATATGACGTCATCGACCGTGTCACGTGACAGCGGCAGCGTCCAATCGTGGGTAGCCATGAGCAAAACGCTCGTTTGTGGCATGGTCGAGCTAGCACTTCTTGGCCAATCGGATTGCGCGGCGGCGGCAAAACAAGAACTGCATCAAAAAGAACGATACAAGAAAAAGTCGCAAAACGAACAACGAAAAGAACGGAAGGAATTACGGGAACAAAAACAAATTCAGCAACAGGAATCAGAACAAGAACAAAAAGGCAAATTACAAGAAGAGCAACCTATAAATGAAATGATTTCTCATAACCTTGAATCACTACAGCAAGATAAGGATGTTTTCTTATTGACAAATCGTCAGCAGATGGAGGCAGGAAGTAGAAAAGCCTTGAAAACAATAAAGCGGCAAAGAACTTCGCGAATTTCAGAGCAGAACTGCATCGTGACTAAGAAGTTAAAGGACGTCACTAATGACTCCGACGTTGTTGACACTGAGACAAATATAACTGTGACGTCAGAGGTGACGTCACATCAAACGGATACTTGCAAACAAGCAAACAAAAATGAAGTTTTAATACCAGAATTGAAGTCAGACGCTTCAAAGTTACCCTGCTGTGTATCCGAATCCAATCGATTTTCCTTTGAATCAAAGTTTGCCGCAAATAATTCGGTCTTGGACTTGACACAGAAACCTGCGTCAAACGGGACACAAATTGTTGAAAAAGCCATTGAATCACCTCTACACAGTAAAGTCAGATCTGCGATCAAACGGACCGCAGCCGAATTACAAGAAGTAAGCTCTGAAAGTGATCACCCACAGCTTTCCAATCAAACCTCATCCTCAGCTCAATCACTTGAAATCAGCAAAACAAATCTTACAGCCAAGATTGATCTCAAGAAGGATGATCCTAGAACTGTGGGTGAATCGAACAGTAAACGCTCCGCTCAGTGTCCGTATCGTTTGCGAGGAGCTAAACGGCCATCAGAGAGACAAGTTGAGGGGGAAGGGGCGTGGGGGGGGGGGAGGCCGGGGAGGACGGCGAGGGTGCGGGGTGGCTACGGAGGTGCGTCGAGGGAGACGGTTGTAGGGGTGAGACGGAGAATTCAGGGGGGACCTGTCCCTCGTGTGTCCCCGCAGTGGGTGGCACTGGATAAAAATCAGGTAGATGCGTGGGAGTGCAATTTAACTAAATTAATTTATTGACTGCAATTGGTACTACTGTAGTAAATATTAACTTCTTTATTCGCCACTTGGGCAGGAGAGAAAACGCACGAACGCACAATTAAACAAACAAAATCAAAGAGAGCAGAAAAGCTACACCCAAGCTGAAAAAATAAAGTAGCAAAAGCCTTTCTATATATAATGTAATTTAATTTAGTCATTTACCTTTAGTAGGCCCATATTATTAATACTGACACTATCAGGCCAGTATGACACATTGTGTTGTAGGTCTTCAACATCAGATAGGCTACTTGGTAATTGGTAGCGAGCATCGTTTTTGAGCGTATTTTTAGCAACTTTTGCAAAAAATTATAATTTTAACCAATGTATAATTATAATAATCTCTTTGAGAGGCAAAATTTTTTATCCGGGCTTCAATTTGATGTTCCCTTGAACCTTATTTTGCACAGCTGCTGTTTGGTTCTATTGAATCTGATCCAATGCCGTCTTAACAGCATCACTATCGTGACTCGGCCATGGTTGGTTCTAAACTGTACGTTTTCTAGCCTATCATGTATCTCTTATGTCTAGTTTTCACCTTGTGTGGCTTACTTCTTGCTCCGACCTCTGGTACAAACAAATCGTCTGCCACATGTTACAACAGGTTGCTCTACGTTCCAGGTCTCTTCCCTCGTCGAATCTCTTCTCGGTTCCATGCTTCAGGCCGAAGCCCACCCGGAAACTTCGCCCCCCTCCAAGCGACCGTCCCCACCCCTCCCCGAGACGCGGCCCTCCCCGACCAACCCGATTTCGCTGCAGAACGGACGGCCATCTAACGAATCTGTGAAAATAGAATGCCGTGTGGATTACTCGTTAGGTGGCTCTAGCGAAATGCTGGATGATGAACACAGCGTGAACGACAATTCTTCTGGCAATGGAATAGGCCTAGGTGGAATTGTTTTAACGAAGAAAAGTAAGATTCAGGATGCGGCTGGGAGGGGCAAAATGAAGTGGAAGTCAAGCATGCTACTGCGCATGCGTGGCGGCAGTGAACGGAACCAGGAGGAGGAGAAGTTGGATGCTACGGGATTATCTGAAAGTGGGCTGTCACATCCCGACGCGCAGTTGATTTAGGCGGAGTACAAAAAAGCTACCGGTATGCATTATTAGAGTTTCAAATAAGGTATGAAGATCTGCCGAAAGACTAGTTTTAATAACTAATTATTTTTGCAGCATTATATAATGGTGAAGAAAAGCGATGAAAAAGCTTCAAAATAGAGCCACTCATCGAGGCTCGTTGCATGTCGAGGAGGAGGCTGGGGTGGAGGCTTTGCTAAGCAAAGTCGCAAAGTCGCAAAGTCAAAGTCGCAAAGTGCATTTTAACTCAAATTTCCGACTAGGGGTTAAACTTAACGAATTGGGATTACTTTTAAAAGTCTTTATCTGAAATTGATGAGGAGACTTTCGGTAGCAAGCGGTTTATTCTGTCGTACAGTCACGCTGTGGCCATTTTGTAAAGTTTTATGTTCAGAAATCTATTCGAAACGTAACCATATACTGGCCCTGAAACAACAATTATTATGTGTATAGAACAATCAGGGGTGGTGGGCCTATAGTGACCAAAGATGAACTGCGTACATACGGATACGTCCTTTGAACTCCCGGTAACAATGATCATTCGCACGTTTTTGAGGCTATTTCTGTTCCTTTTTTCGGGAGAAATAAACCAACTACGCCCTTTTTATCATTTCTCACTCGTCTTCATTAACGTGAAGAAAAAATACTTAAAGATTGTCATCAATCTTCTAAGACTGTTACACTGCCACCGGATATTGCGGAAAAATTTACGATTCCGACGCGTTTAACTTGTTTTTCTTTCATTTCTCTCGGCGATACTAGGCCTGATTTTGCAGCTATGTGATAGAGTGTAGTTTGGTTAGTGTTCGATATATGTAAATAGTGTTAAAGATTTCTATTTCTCCTCCTTAGACAGTAGTCACATATCTGCATTGCTGGTGGTTATACCACTGTAGACAATGAAGTTATTAACCATGGGCGTTTTTTGTTTTGAAAGTGAAACCGAACGCTCAACGATGAATTGCATTTTTCTTTTGCCAAGCCTTGTTAAGTTAACCTACATGTAGTATATTACTCTACTGCGGTACTATCGTATTTGTGTATTTTAATTATATTTCTCTGCTCGATTGTTTCTGCTATCTTTGGTCGAATTTCGGTTCGTTAGATATCTAGCTAATGCGGTGCCGTTGCATAATATTTGTATTTATGGTTGCTTTGTGTCTGATAGATATCTAGAGCATAGCAGTTATTTTCTCCGCTATCTCCAGGATTATTTTAATTTGTAAAATTATCTTCGGCATAAATGGATATTGAACGCAATGCGTTTCTGTTGTAAATTAAAATAATTTGAGGATTTGATTCTCATACATTTTCATTGCTGCTAGTAATGTTGTTAACGTCGTTACACTTTTTAGTTGACTTTAATTTTTTTGCAACTACAGGAACACTGGTCGGCTAAATGTAAGCTAAAGCATGAGAGAATGAACCATTGGTGATGCATTACACTGTGATAATTTTATAGTTTAATTTATAACCTGCGGGGTTTTGTGTGGCCTAGTTGTTAACTGAAATACCGGCTGTACAACCAGGGTTTGGAATAGAACGAGTTGTGTTGCATAATTATCGTTTAGTCGTAGCCTGGCTGCTGTGCTTGAAAGAGACGAAGTGAACTTATAAAGCTATTTGCAATGCAAGATTAGGACTCTAAATGTAGTAACTGAAAGTATGAGCCCAAACAAGGGTTTATATTTACATCTGGCAATGTTTGAAGTAAATTTTGTCTGATATTAAAAGTTGCATTTTTCTGTTTAACTAGGCCCAATGTCATTTTGACGTTGTTTTGACTTTTTCTGTTTGTAGACGGTAATTCAATACTGACACGGCTAGTAGTACTAGTGACTTGGGCCTACTTTGTGGGCGATCATATTGGGAGGATGGGGGATTCAAATTCTTTTCATATTTAGATATATATACCAGCGAGGGTTCTCGCCGTCTGTGTATTATTGTGTACTACAGAACTGTTGGAACCCCGGCCGTGCAAACTACAGACTTGGCGCTGTAGGTTCTTGGGGATCTTGGACTGCAGTAACGACCGCTGTCCACTAGTGACATCTTAGGGAACTTAGTGTCTTGTATAGTTCTAGGCCTCTCATAATAGTTATAAGAC
>JAQIWG010008396.1:0-11453 GCA_034695025.1 Chamaedrilus cognettii | reverse complement strand
AGCCGCCTGTCCGAGAACCCCCCAGATTTCATTTTCCAGCAGACACCCCCCTCGCACCTCCAGAGCTTCTGACAGTGACACACTGACACTGCTTGCTGGCATTCTGTCACATCAGTTGCAAGCGACGGCGCTTCCTGTATGCATACAATATTCAAGTTCTGACTAGTAGGATTATCACAGTATCATTATTATATTATACATATTTTTTATATTATGTCATTACATTATTCTATCTAATAGTCTTAACCCCCTGCCAGTCGGGAAAAAAGGAATTGGCTTGCAGCCCAGAGCTCCCCAGGTGAGTCGCAAAAGGCGACTATAGAAGGGGGAGCGATTCAGTTCCGGCTCTCTTGCACAGAACCGGACGGCGTAGTCTTGTGCTGCACACGTTCAGTAAACTACAAAAACAAAAACCAACTAATAGTGTCCATATTTAAAGTTCTCCATTATAGGTTGTCCAATGTCCACATATAAACAGGACTACAGTAATTATTAGACTATAGGATATTAGACTACAGTTAGCGCAACCTACTACTACTTTACTCCTGCAAACAAACAAAAAGTTAGACTTATTTATAAGCACTGATGTTAAATCAACAACATGACTGCCTCTAATATCACCCCCCCCCTAGTGGCCAATGCTGTGCTATCATTCAGTCAGCTACCTGTGACAATGTAGTTATCCTACTTCACTGACGCTCAGTCAAGGATAACCTACTCAGTCCTGGCCGGCTGCAGCTCTATCCATCACAAACTTATTAGGCCTCTACAAAACTATTAAATCTATAATTAAAGAATAATTCTGATTCTACTCTACTAAAATCGTCAGTTTGTACCAATAGTGAACGCTAGAAATGTTAAACATTGAAAACGTTACTGAAATAGAAATCAGTGATATCTCACTACTGTCTAGCTCATAGCCCTCGGTTAGCATCAGCAACACGCGGACCAGTGTTGGCCTCGCTTCATTGATTTATCGTCACGCATCATTGATCTCTACATCCGCAGCTTAATCCGCATATAATAAATCCAGTATTTAAATATTTGGGCTCTGTTACTATTTATAATTTTGAAAAATAAAGTTTAAAGTAAAATTCTATATTCTGGCTAAAGTTCATTTGCCTAGTGATTGAATACGTTTAATACATAGGTATTTGCATAAAACCTGTTTCAATAGAAATTTAAGTCTGGAGTTTGAGTTTACCGTCCGCTTCGGCGTCCAGGGACGTCATCGGGTCTAGTCTAGTAGGCTGAGTCTAATTCGATTAGCATCTTATCGTTTTCTCAGATATTTAGTTCACCGAATAGTTCGCACTTAAATGATCATCGAAGATTTTAATTTAAGGTATAGAAATTGAAGACTAACATAAACCCTTTTCTATCATCTTGTTTTTCGTCCAAGTCAGTCGAATATTACAAAATCGGTTTTCACAATGATCTCAGAAATATCGAAGTCATTCTGGATAGCCAAAGTGAAAACCGACTTCGTCTTGAATGATCCACGGTTGTGCTGAAGTTCATCCGAATGATACATTTTAAAAATGTGTTCGTGATCTGATTTGTTCGCATAGTAAAATAGTAGTAGTTAGCCGAAGACCGATAACTTTCATAGCAATGGATTTATTTCAACTTTTCATTTTTCAAATTGGTAAAAAATAATGGAAAATAAAAAGCAAAGCTTACATCTTAAGGCATATATTTTAGGTTGCCTCCGAATTCTATTGCTGAACGATGCCGGATCATTCAGTAAGCGTTATTCGTATGGGAAAGAAATTTTTGTTGGTAATTTAACATGTTAATTCTATGATTGAAAAGAACTAGCCCCCTGCCCTGTTTAAAAAATTATCGCAGAACATAATATAGTTTCTCTTAGTTGTCCCCTTAAAGTTCTAAAGTTCCGACAAACAAAAATTTAGAACAAAGCTATTTGATGCATAAATGAGCTTTGACACGGTTTACAACAAGTTAAATAGCTGCCCAATGCATTGGTCAACTATAATATCCTATCTACAGGAACCATTCGGCTCTTGCAGCACGCTACCTTTGCGAAAGGCTTAAGTTAAGTGAGGTGAATAACTCGTCCTACTTGCACTTCACCTCACTTAAATCTAATTAGAATACTCCATAGGAAAATACTTGCACGCTTTAACAAAGTAACTCACTCAACTTGGTTCTGGAAATCACTTGTCTAATGTATACAGCTTGTATACATAGGCTGTACAGCTATTACTGCCGGCTACTGTGTAGATAAATATTATGTCAACAGTCCCCTGTCTCTACAAGCCAACCTTAAAGGTAAAGGCTCTTCACTTAACCAAATTGAGGGCACGTCGAGTGTTGATAGTTATTCTAGAAACAATAGTTCCATAACTTCAGAGCTTAACCTATACCGCATGACAGCAACATAAAATTTCTAATTTGTGATTCGATGATGTCCAGACCATAATAACGTCAGAGCATCGAAAACACTACGACTTACAATCTCCAACAGATCAGCAAGAATGACATTGCCGACGTTTCATTCATAAAATAGAGTTCCGTAGCACAGTCGCCGATATCAAGATCTTGGTGATATCCCCTGTTTCACTGCATGCATAAAACCATTCAACGTGTACATTAATAAGTAACTGTACTGATTGCCGCAATATAATCAAGAAATAGCTTGCGAGTACCGGTGCTGTACCAAAGCAGCAATAAAGTAGACCCTAGACCGTAGTGCTGTATGGCATAAAGCCCTTTAGAGGCGCTCAAATAAAAACTTCAAGCAGGGGCGACGCTGCAATATTTGACACCCAGGTCTATTTAGCAATCGACTTCGGTATTCTGCAACAGTTTTCTCCACGCCTTCACGGCTACTGCTGCTTGCCAAGCAGATCTACTCTCTATCAAAATGTGACAAGGATAGGTGTCGCTTTTCAAGAACGACCATAGCAGTTTGACCCAGTCTGACTCAACAACGAATGTGACAGAAGATAATCAACAGAATTCCATTTCTGTAAAAACTATTATAATTACTTGGTTTGCAAATTTCAAATAAATCTGAAGAAAGCAGTTAAAAAGCAATCACAGCACGAAAGCAATTGACCCCCTCCCTTGACCTCCTAATGAAAATTTATTTGCACTAGTCATCCTGCTTAAAAAATAGAGGCCTAATAAATTAGTCCAGAAGACCCCAAAAGTCAGTAATTTAGACGACCAACAACTAACATATATGGGGCCGGGACACTTCATACCCCCCATTGTACACTACAGCAGGTTTCGCTGCTGCCTGACTATAATACTAGCCTGATAACAACTCCGCTCAGCTGCTGCTGGGCTGCAACAGTTACAGTTACCAAGACTAGGCTCAGCCTATAGTGTACAGCGCTGAAAGCCCGCATAGCAGACAGCTAACGTGTGGCTGAATTCATACCGAACACACAAGAGGGGATAAAGGGAATAATAAAAATCATGGGATAATAAAAAGTATCCCTGATTTGAAATAATTGGGTTAACTATCCACAATCCACATTGCTATTCAGCAATTATTGTTTCGATAAACAATTCAAACATCATATTCGCCGACAGGCAGAACATTGGTTTTTTTCATAACGACTTGCTTTAACATTTACTCAAAATAAGCCCTAGCTTGAAAGCAGGCACATTTTTTTTTTAAATTGAAAAATTATGTAATCCCCGATAATATTCCATTTTTCAGAGAAATGTTCTCAAGACTATGTACTGACCTTTATTTTTGAACAACGTGGCAACTGAAACACTGATTTCACCTGGGAACTGCAGCCACCTTGCAAGGAACATATTTACATTGACACATACATCTAGTACTACTTTAGTTTTACCCTTGTAACTTGAAGGTAAATTCTTGCACCCTACCCAGTTGTGGATCAGGAGTCATTAAATATTTTGTAAATAGGAGTCATTAAATATTTTGTTCAATGTCATCAGTCACAGTAGAAATGCACATTGTATGGCTTGAATCACCAGCAGAGCTTGCCACTTGACCGCCCTCTAGGCTCTAGGTCAATGTTGATGTAGCACTGTACTAGCACATCAACGGGCAGAATGATGTTTCTGCAAGCAAGTCTAAACCACGCGGCAAGCAACCGTTGACAATGACAAGAATGTCGTTATGCATATAAAATTTAGTTCTTGCGCCATATTCAGACTCTGTAATGCGTGCCTACTATAGATCTATTTTACATAGATAATCATTTAAAGACCTGGGCAAGGTACAGCATTGTAACGTTGACTATATAAAAAATTGACTATAAATAATTTGATCCGCCTTATGGGCTACCATAGCGGTATCATAAAAGTACCTAAATGCCATAAACCGTCAAAGTTTACAACTTATCTGTAATCTTACCAAGTTAACAAAACGCTTGTCGATGTAGCCAATATAGCGGATGAAGCGATAGTAAACTTGAGACACATGGTTAAATAATAGCAAAGGCACATTGGCCTGCCTTCAGGCTACGTCCAAGGTCCGTGGCCTCCGTGCCACCCTGCCAAGTCCGGTCCGCTGCATACAGGCCACTAAAGGCAGTTTGAAATTGCAATGGAATCTAAACACAAGCCAGTTTGTTTATGAAGTGGTGAAGTCTCCCAGATCTCTTGTTTCAGACCCACAGGGCCTACGCCTGCAGTCTGTAGTCTGGACTGTAGAGATCCATTCTGCAGCCTATCCAAGACTTGGCCATGAAAGTATGCTGCAAGAAGCCACCCTTAATCTACTTCTACCAGACTACCACTCGAAAATGAACTACTAACTAAAGTGTAAGCCTTGTTCTCCAAAAAAGCTAAAAGACTTCTAGGCTAGTCCAAAAGGGCTAATGTCTTGCGGTCCTGAAAGGCTTAAAGTCTTGCAAAAAAGACTAACAATCATACGATACAACGCCTCACATCAGGAACAACCAAAATCAAGTAAGGATAGGAGAATTTTATATTTTGAAAAGATTTTTGCATCTTGTAACAAACTCTCTCGCTTACGCATGCATGTTACACACCTAAGCATATTTTCACATCTAAGAATATATGACACGCCTAAGCATATTACACTCCCAAACGATCTGCAAAACACTTGTAGTATGATACTACAAATTACAATGCTGCCTGCGAAGCTAGTGAAAAAAATTCACTGTGTTTAGCTTATAGGCGCACTGTACATGCAAATAAATAATTACATTCATTCCAAAATACATCAATGCAAATAGGCCTACGTATAAATAATGCGCAAAGTAAAATCGAGTCTAGTAGGCCTAGGTCCAATATAAAGCTTCGATTGAAGAACCACAGCAATCCAAAAACCATTAAAAATGTAAACCATGTAATGTTCAAAATCATATTTCCATTATCAGCAACCTGTTGCCACATACACTACCATCCCACCCCCACCACTTCACTATAACCTTCACTCGAACACCCCCCTCCCTCCATCACCCCTTAAACTAAGGCCTATGACAGGGGTTCTCAACCTTTTCTGTTACGGGGAACACTTAATTAATGTAATGAAGGTCGCGGAACACTAAGTAGCGATACGCCCCACGGGAGCTGCGAGTTTCAAGACGAGTGGTGCTCAAACATATAAAAAAGGATCGCCCATGCAGTACGCGACGCTTTCGAGGGGGAGGGAGAATCGAAAAAGTATGAAAATTAGCTACAGCTAGGAGGGATGTAGTATTGACATGCGTGGCATGGCGCTATATTTCACTGGTGGGGTTCACAGGTCGTCAGGTTGTAAAAAGGTGTGTTCGCGATGGAAGCAAACGAAAAAAAAATCAAAGCACGGACAAGGGTGGCCACTCAATTGGGTGGTTCACACTGAAGAAGACTAGAGGATTAGGCTATCGGTCTATCAGTACATAAACCTACTGGCTATATAGCCAGGAATGTTATAGGGCCTTAACGCCCAGTCTTTGGTTACTAGGATTAGATAGTAGATAGGTGACTAGGCCCTGATCCACTGTGATCCAGGAATCACTAAAACTGTTCCTTGACAAACTGGATTTCAATGGTTTAGTTATTCTGACTCTTTTAAAACTTGAGACTAACTATGAACGAGTTCTCAAAACTAATTCTGGCATAAAAATAAAAAATTTCTTCTGTTGGTTGGCGGAACACCTGGCCACTCGCCGCGGAACACCAGTGCCTGGAACACCGGAGCAACTGGAACACCAGTGTTCCGCAGAACACAGGTTGAGAACCCCTGGCCTATGAGACTAGGCGGGAGATTAGACCCCGTAACGAGTGACAGACTCAATTAATAGCACGCTGCCAACACCATATACATGTACAGCTGTCGTCGGGTTCCAATTAAACTAATTATTTTTCAACAAGCGTGGGAGTGGGGGAGATTGGATAAGGGATAAGTGTGTGAGACTTTACAGCATCACTCGATTGACTAACAACATGGACTACTACCAAATACTAACTAGACAAATATCATAGGATAGTAATTCAGTCAACTCCAATAATCCCTAGGGTGCTGTTCCCAAGACAGTAACATTATTTCAGCCAATCAAAAACAATTTTCAGCAAACAGAGTGAAAAAAAATTAACCGCTAAATTAGTCCACTAAATCAATTTTTGTTGATTACGAAATATGTAATTGGCCTAGATCATGATTTTATACCGTTTAATTAGTAAAGTCAATCCATTAACTTAATTGACTAAAGTTCTTGTGTCCTCAAAGATTTCTTCAGTAGTCTCTAGTATTATCCCTCCCTCACATGATGAGAAGTTTATTAATACGAAACTACGCATTTTTAATGACAACATGAGGGGACATTTTCGACTCCACTAGAGCAATTTTCACAAATACCATCTTAAAATTTGAAGCTTTGTCTTCCACATTAAACATAAGGAAATGACATTAGGCTTGCAACTGTAGTCTCGTGTGAACCTCATGTGAAATAACTTCAAGTGCAAGTTGAAGTTTAACATAACATCTGGATATGTATTGTATGTACACTTTGCATAGCCATGGCCCTTGGCAGGTCCAAGAGTCCACTGTGTGGTAAGTCGCTATGATTTATGATTTTAGACTGCAGGCAGCAGCCTATTGCTTGCTTCCACACGGGTTCTTCTTCAACAGGCCTCACGCTTCAGGACCTAGACCAGCTCCACCCATCTGCACAGAACAGAATTCGTAAAGGATCATAAATTTAATTTAATCCTTTATGATCTCTGTCCTGTATAGCGGAGTGAAGTTGGCAAAGGTCCTGAGGCCTGAGTAAAGTCTAAATCCTGAGTTATGAATAAGTCCTGAGGTCTGGGTTATAAGGCCTAAGTCCTCTACTGTTCGATATTATCTTGCAATACAAGATTTTACCTTTAGTAGGCCTACCATCTCGTTACCGCGATTGATATCCAAGCAATTTTTCAAAAGCTAATGCAGGCCCATGGACTTCTCATCAAGAATATGGTCCTGAAAGCGCTGTCACGCTGCTGCACTAGACCAGGATCAAACATATTGCAAATAGCACTCGATAGTTTATAATATGTGACTTTGCACATAGCGACTAAATCATCATCATCATGTTCATCATCATCACCCGTTCACCGGAACTCATTTGCACTCATCCCATAACTACCGGTAGCCTCTATACTGCACAGGCTATCAAAGTCTATCATCACATAAGCCTGCTGCATAGGCCATCAAAGGTTATCATTAGTCTCAAGCAGATAAATGCAACACTCATTATTAGCAGTAATCTACATACAGAATGCAGGTCTTCACAGCAGGATGCAGTTGGCAGAAATTATCTGCCAAACCCCATCACATGATGGAGCACAAATTGAACACTTAGCATGCAAAATGACCCACGATTGGCAATTAGGGGAAGTCTATCGTCATCTGGCAGCTATGTTCTGATCACTATTAGGCTTGGTGCATCATATGGTCCTTTATTCTAAAATGTTCTCATGCAAAACGCCCCCTATCCAAATATCAGGTTATTCAAGACTTAATTTCATGCTGGTATCAAAAAATCTTGTTCTAAGCTACTATGCACAAATGTGTGACTTTCACTGACCAGACACTCTGACCTCCATTATAATAATACAAGCCATGAGAGGACACAGAACGAGGAACAGACAAATACCATACTTCACAGCTGTCAATCTCTTCAGATGTGCTGTAACTGCTGTTGACAATATTAGGGGGAGTTGCCCCCACAGTCTTGCCTCACATACGACGCAGGACTTTGTGTAGGCCCGACCTGCAATAAAAATTGCACACTAACTTATTACATAAGCTAAATACCAAACGGAACACGGATGATAGTAAAATAACAACTGTTATAATCTACATTAGAGCACCCTTCAAAGCTTAAATCAATATTTCACTCCTACCAAAAATGTTTTCTACAGGTTACTTAACAAATAGGTTTGGATTCCTATAGAATTAACTGCTAATAATAACGTATATCTACAAAATATACCAGTTAGTAACTTTGCCATGCAAAATTGCAATATGCAGTTGCAATGTGTTGTTTAAATGGGTGACAATTCAAAATTTTTCTTCTAGTTTAACTTATTTACTCATACTCTTTGATTCAGAATTGATTTAGTTTTTTCAGTTTTATGTGATGACGCGCTGTCATTGATTTAGCTAATAAAATTCATAAATAAAATTCATCTAGCTTATTAACTGTCAATGTTCCCTGCCTAAATTCAAATCGATGATTCGCTGTGGAGTGATCCACCGTAGATGAACATTCGATTAACGATTTCAACACGCAGCATCCACTTAATTGTCTGTCTCTGGGAAATTGCATTGCAAATTGCACAGAATGTCCAATGTTCACGGACCAGCTCGTTGTATCAGCGTGATTAGCACTGGCGACACGTGCCACACATAGGGGAACATTATGTGGGCCATTAAATATTTCGCATTTATTTTAGACCGCGTGTAGGCTATAGCAGACATAGCAGCCAATAATCTATACACACGCAACTACATGTAGGCGTTTGCTTGAATGCTGCAAGAATATAGCGGGTCACCTATGGCCCTATAATATAGCGAAAATGTTCAATCGAAAGTGCAACATAGACGCTCCCTAGACCCACTGAAAGTACTGTCTCCATAAAAGAACAGGGTATGCAATTTTTTAAAGGAAACAGTAATTGAAGCGTGTGCCAAAAAAATTGAGCAGGCTCCGATCAAATTAAATCGAATTGGATTTAGAGTGAGAAAAAGTGGAAACCCATGAACTTTAAAGTACACGAGTTCACAACTATTGATAACTATGTATGCGTAATTAAATTAGATGATATGCATCCAGCTTAGACCTTCTATAGTGCATAACAAGCGCAGCGGAATGCTGTGAATGTCAAAATGTACTGAGTCATCACAACCAGCTCAACCACTACCTTGAATCAGTAGCATACCGGCTGCACAGGCTGTTAATAATTAATTTCAATAACACCTAGTTATTCTGACACAAGAATCAACAATGTAAACTCGCAGATAAACGCGCATCATCAGCCCACACAGCTCATACTACCGCACAAGCCTATCATTGAATGAAGAAGCATTCGACCTCAAAGCATAGCAACTGTCACAGTTCTTCCTAGCTAGTGATGTCTTCAGATCAGGAAATTTGGGGGGACATATGTACAAATTTGGGGGGAACAAATGTATACATTTCGGAGGTTGCACTTGCACATCAAATAGCCTACCGTCATTCTACAGAATGATGACCATTAGTATGGCCAAAATATACTAGGGGTAGCACAAAGGTTTGGTAGGAGGGGGGGGGGCAACCGCTTCACAATTCATGACGTGGCCAGCTGCCTAGCTTCTAAAGAACTGCCTATTAATGTATGGTAGGCTTTAGCTCCCGTTCAACGAAGTATCACCCAACTCTGTAAACGCATAATAAATCAAACTTGATGGTGAATACAGTTACACTGTAGCAAATAGCTAGGCATTCTACAATATACCTATAACAAGCATTCCCATTCGAGCGCCTGAAATATTTAGCAGAGCGATTAATATTTAGCCAAATATGACATTGATGACTTGCATATACTTAAAGAAAAATGCAGGTCAATCTGCTAAGTGTAGTACTACTAAGTGTAGTCCAACTTTAATTAACGTTCTGCATAATTATCATTCCGTTTTAAAATTAGAATTCGTTGCCGGAGTCTTATTAGATTTGCCCTACCGTACCAGCCTTAGACTCTGGATTTTCCCTCCTACTGGCACGGTTGCAAAGCGACACATTTGCAAATAAAATACTCACTATATTTATGTCTATTATATTTTAAAAGGCAAAGAAAATCCTACAGAACTTATTTAAAGGAGGAAATTAATTTCATATCGCGCTTTTCAGTCTTTTTATGAAGCAGGCTCAGCTGGTAGAAAGGTCTATGCCTTTAAATTAATCTTTCAACAACTTTTGGCTTACAATTACTATAGCACCACCTCGTAGCATCATGCAGTTCTAACTTACTAGACTAAGACTACTCTTGCTACTTGAAATCGTCACCGCTGCTTGCTTTTCTACACAACAAACTTTTACAAGAAATAATCAAGGTCACCGCAACCCACCTGAGTGGCGTCCAGGGGCCTCCGAACTCCACACATTCATCTTGAATCATGAAGCCTATACGATTGATACAGCGATTCAGCAAAGTTTCTCCGCTGAAGTCTCGGCTAGACTCGCCAACAGTCAACGCCACCGTCAGCCTTGCAAACAATCAGAACTTATCACACAGCCGCTGCAGCCAGTGACCTCTTTTATGCTCTTTAAGGCTTAGAGCGCGTAGCGCAGCAGGCTAGATTAGGCACAGCGAGCGTAAAGGCGGCCAGCGTTGATGAAAGCCCTAGACTCTTAGCCCAACTAAACTTATCGGTTATGAGAGGCTATCTGGGGGTGGTGGGGTCGGGCCATGGAATAATTGCGGGTGAAGTTTAAAACTCTTGAATATATAATTTGAAACCCCCAACAAGTCAGAAAATAAAGAATTAACTTGCAGCGCAAAGCTCGCATGCAGTAGAGCTGCAGCTATTTTTTGGCTCCGAGCAATTGAACCTCTAATAGCAGCCTAATAGTCCTTATTACTACACACGATTCTTAAACTTCCAAACACACCACCACCAAACTATTTATATCGATAGAGCTCGTGTGATACAAACTTCTTTAATGGACACCCAATACTTTTGTACGAACTGGCACAAAAGCTAAAGACAGGTGTCCATGCTCAAGAAATGGCCGCGAGATCTCGCTTTCTGCGATATCTCGCCCACTGCGAGATGTATCTCGCTGAGGGCGAGATCTCGCTTTCTGCGAGACCTCGCCCTCAGCGAGAGAAAACTTGCGTAGCGCGATATCTCGCCGATAGCGAGTCTGCAAAATTTCAACATATCGAACTGAGTGCGAGAATATTGTCGCGCAGTGCGAGACGTTTCTCGCGCAGCGCGAGAAATTGATTGACAGCTGCAGTGG
>JAQIWG010008395.1:0-11453 GCA_034695025.1 Chamaedrilus cognettii | reverse complement strand
GGCATTTATGTGCCACTCCTGTCTATAGCACGCTCGCAGGCAGGCAGGCAGGGCATTGTCAATTATATTGGGTGATGTAGGCCTATGCATGACAATAGACAAAGAATCGCACAGCTACAAAATGTTAATAAACATTATTTTTGGTACCCGTATGTTGTGTTATGTAAATGTATGTGTGTTTCTCTACTCTTTGAATGAATAAAATATATTCACAACGAGAAAGTGGGGTGAGCCCCACCTTCCCTCCGCCTCATATATGCGCAATAACATAATAACGCCACGAATAAAACGCCGTAAGCCTCTACTTTAGCCTGTAGGCCAACAATATAAGACATACTTAAACCATTTGATCTCCGAGCCGTGCTCTCGTTCTTTTTCTTTCTTTCCCTCTCGTTCCTGTCTGCCTTCACAAGCCCCCCTCGATCCGGAGGGTCTGTCGAATCGATGGGAGGATTCGAACAGGATTGGGCAGCAGCTGTCTTATGCGTACTGCCGCGTCCAACGATCAAGTGAAACCCCATGAGGACGCTCGCAGTAAACGCCCCTCGAGTCTCCTTCAACCACTCAATCGACCCCATGCTCACGCCTAATTACCCTAATTACCTAACTGTTATAAAACGGAGCTGAACAAAAGCATTTCTTTGTTCCCCCGCGTGAAGTGAATCAGCTGTGCACAAGCCACCATTTTCGTTACTCATTAAACGTTAAATTCTGATCCTAATATAGAAAAGGGTTTAGCAATTTTGGTTGGCTGTTGCTTTTGTAAAATAGCTGCCTATTGGACATGGCGTCACAAAATTTGAAACCAAGACCAATCGTGTGGCTTTTTAATATCTTAGAATTATGCACTGCATTTATTTAGTATCAGGATGCACCGGCGACTGGTACAGACAATTTTCTGAGAACGAAGGGGCTCGCCTGCCGCTCACAGAATTACAAGCCTAAAATGAGCATGCTAAAATTAGCTGCACAAGATCAAAGAAAGAAGCATTTATATGCTAAAAACGGAAATTGATTTCGATTATGGTAATGATTTTAAATTATTGTGGTTGGATGTGAAAGGGTCATGACCCTGTCAATCAATTGCACAAAGTTGATAATTGATCCCGTTGGTTTGTCCCGTGGAACAGGCCCCTCCGCCTTCATCCCCATAAGTCCTTCATTCTAATGCCTGTAGTGAGGGATCTTGGGGCCGCTAGCGAGTTTAAAAAATGCAAACGAATAGAGCAGTTATGCTATAAATAGATTTTTACCTAAACTAACCCTAACCATAACCCAAACCTAACCCAAAACTTAACTAAGGTTTTTACCAAAATATTCTATAAATAGAATACGTTTGCATTTTCAAATTGCGCACTCCGCGACGATGCTTAACCAATCTATAGGTTCGGCTGTGGTAACAGACATTTTAACATGAAGAAAACACAGAAAAGCATTATAAATTTTGAATGTAGGCCTGCAGCGGAGTATCTACAACAGTGGAGCAAACCTCCCTCCCCCATATCGTGAGTAATTTCGATCGCAATAATATATTAGGATAGATCATTTTTTTGCGACGGCTGTGGAGCACAATTTTCGATGTCTAGTGAGAACACTGAGTGAATCCTATGACTGCAGTCAGCTGATGGAAAGATTGAGCATTGATTTTTTAATTAACTTAAATGTAAACATTGCATTGATAATGATTATTTTTTTGTTCACAAAATTCCTTTGAGCCGGACTCTGACAACAGTTCGGCGTGCGATGTCTCGGAGAGGGTGTCTGCTGCGTGCCGCGGGGGTGATGCTCGTCAGCTTGACTTGGGTTGGCACTCTAGCAGCGTGGCACGGTGACCCGCTTGACTTGTCCGATGGTAGGCTACACTGTTTATTCTCATTTTTAGGTGTTCCTGAAAGAAATTTGGACTCGATTATGCTATGGGGTGAGTTTTAAATTAATTTTGGTTTTTCAATAATATAATATAAAATATTAGTTAGTTAAAATTTGATAGCATATCTTATCCTACTTGCATTGCATTATATTTACCGTTGTTGACGCTTTGCAATAATTATATTCTGAGCTAGTAGGGTAATTATTATGCCATCAATATAACATATATTACTATCAATATGATGGTAATTTGCTAAATATATAATTGAATTTTGCAATACATATTTCTTCTGTTAGATGTTGAATGTATCCCTTTGATTGTTAGAATAACCGCTAATTATTATTGAAACCTTGCAGGTTGGATTGTAGCGAAGTTTGATCAAAGCTCGCTCACTGTTCAGATTCACGAATCCAGTAATGCATCTCTAACTTTCAGGTAAATCCTGACTGTTTTCTTGATATGCAATTTGTAAATTGCAATTTGTAAATTGACATCTAAGATGCTATTCATTTCACTTTATAAATATCAAAGCTAATAAATGATTGAATCACGATAAATTTAAGATAAATTGATATAGATTTATTTGACATACTGGTTGCAAATTTTGTAACGCAATGTGCAATGGCCAGCTATTTTACAATACATATATGTATTGTATTGCTTTTAAGTGATGTAACGTCTCAGCCGATGTGTAATTTTTATTAAATTCAGTTTTCTTAGTGTTTATCAGCCGAGTGTGAGTATTATCAGGCTGTAGGTACAGATATTATTTGCCAACAACTTTGACTACTAGCTTGCAACATTTAAGTTGCATGTTAGTGCACATTTTCTCAGTCAATCATCTCTATAAATGTATTCTTTTGAGCGTATCATATAGTAGATCACGTTTATATTTTCTCAGTCATTCAGCTTTATAAATTTATTCTTTTGAGTATACCATATAGTAGGTTGATAAATAATTAAGTTCAATGTACCTGTATCTGTTCTCTAGTCGTCTGCTCAACTCGTCGGCCGAGCTGCTGTTCAGCTACGATGCAGCGAACATCATTCGCCCCCTGCCCAACGTGTCCCTCAGTGCCGGAGACAGGGGAACAGTGCTGGAGATTGTGGGAAAGCGAGCCGGATATGTCACCATCGGACTCAACTCCACATCACTCCAGTTTCAGGAGTATGCGGAGGCTTGAAAATAAAGCACAAATTTACAGTTTAGTTATTGTTATTTGGGTATATTCTGCGAGTTTTATTGTATTTTATATTGTAGGATTTGTTAAAAGAATGATGTTTGTGTGATGAAATTAATATATAGAGAAAAAAAAAAAAATTTAAATACGCTTTTGCACACTACACATTAGAATTTTAAATATATTAACTTTTTTGATATATGTATTAATTTCATCACAAAAACATAATTATTTGAACAAATTCTACAATATAAAAGACAATAAAACTCGCAGAATAATATTATACCCAAATTACAGTAATAATTCTGCAAATTTGTGCTTTATTTCAAAAGAATACAATAAAGCACATTATATCATTAAGATTTTATAATTTAGAAATGAGATAGTGATAAACTCAATAGAAGAAAACAGTTTTAGCTTAAAATTGAAGAGTAGAGGGGACTGTTTTAGTGAACTTGAGATTCTCTGATTTATGGTGTTACCTTGCATGTACCCATGCATTCTGGACACGGTGTTTCTCAAGGTGTCGATCTATCATGGTGTTCCCTGTGTGCCCACTGCGCAGTCTGGACACGGTGTTCCTCAAGGTGTCGGTTGTGCACAGTTACGCGCTCAACATCGTGAGTCAAGTGATCGGATGGATCTACTTCTGCGCATGGTCAATCTCCTTCTATCCTCAGATCATCGTCAACTGGAGGAGAAAAAGGTTCGCTGAGTATTTAATTGAACAGTCTCGGGGCTCATATTAGCATATCAGGTGTTTGAATAGGTTTTTGTTGTTTAGTTAGTAGTGAACAGTACTTTTCTACTTGTCTTTCTTTTCTTATATAATGGTTTGTTTAGCAAGTAACTAATGACTAATATTGTCATTTGCAGAGTAGACTGCCACAGGATGAGCTTGTGTGTTGAAATGCAAGCAGTTAAAGCATAGGCAAATTAAGATAAAATAAGCCATCGATTTATATTAGTGTGATAGCTGAGTTCTTTTGTTGGCTTTGTGAAGCTCTCATTGTTAGTTCTCATTATTCTACCATGTAGACATGATTGTATGTGTGCGTGTTGCACTGAGTGCCCCACCGTCTGTCACTGTTGCGTGTCAGTGTGATTGGACTCAACTTTGACTTTCTTGCGTTCAACATCACCGGCTTTCTCTGCTACTCGCTCTTCAACATCGGTCTCTTCTGGATCCCTGCCATTCAGGTACTTTGTATGCTGAGTATAGCTGGGCAATAGTGTTGTCTAGCAGCCGCCCCGTTTTCACTACTTGTTTATGTTACGAGACCAGCAACTTATCATAATTGAGCATAACACGACACAGTTATGCGCGGTGCATTAAAGTTATGTGCGTATCTGCTAATTTCTATGAATAGTATTTTCTGAGATTAATTATTTTTTAGAAGCATCTAAAATAAAATCCAGTTGGCTGTTGGCAAGTTCAATAATCTGACTGAAACCATGTGTATTTTTCTTTGTCCATTTTGCTCTTTAGATGTTTTCTGTTATAATTGCTGCTGGACAGTTTTGCTTTTAATCAGAAAGCTAATTTGAATATAAATAATTTTTTGCGCTGAAACAGACTAGAGGGCGGTAAGTAACAAGAATTAATTGAGCAAATCGATAACATCGCCATTTATTGAGTCACATGCCTTCATGTTGCAATAGGATATTCAAGTATCTGATACCAGACATTTGATAATGATGAGTTATTCATTCCAGGCAGCAAACTGCTTATGAACTTATTTGTTGATTAGTTATTAATTATGAATTGAGCCAAGCGTATTTCTTAGGATGTAGTTGTAAAATATTGATGAATATTTTATCTATGCGAAAATTCTGACAGTTTAACCAGAATGCAGTTATGCGGTACCGTTCAGATCTAGTTCGTGATTGGTGCATGGTGATGTCATGGATGATGCGTGCGCTGCGCTCAGGCGGACTTTCACAGGTTGAGTCCGCACGAAGCTATCCCTGTGGAGCTCAACGACATCGTGTTTGCGCTCCATGCGGTCCTGCTCACTGCCATCTGCATCTTCCAGACCTTCATCTACGAGGTCTGCACCTCTTCTCAAATATTTAGTGTTAGGAAAACAAAAAATAACATGACTATTGAATATTTGTTTTGAAGTTGATTCGCGGAGCTTTAACAGGAGTGAGGACTATCATAGCCAGCTGTATCGACCCTATATGTGCTCCATGAAAATATCACTGCCTCCTGTCTGTGTAAACGTATTATATATCGTTATTATTATTATTATGTTATTGTTATTATCATTATACATATATATATATATTGGTGCCTTGCAGAATGGTATTCAGTTCTCTGAAGTCAGTAAGCTAATATTAATTGAATGATATTCAGTTGGCATGCGAGCAATGTGGCTTGAATATTCTCATGAGTGCACACTGTGTGCGGATATGATAGACACTTAGAGATAATGCTGATTGGCTCATCGTCAAGACTCGGCGTATTTGTACACATGTCGCTCGTGCATGGGTTGTGTAGAGGTTTGTGTCCAGGCGTGTTTATGGTAAAGTTATACGTGAGATCGCCTGTACACTGCGTGCAGAGGGGAGTGCAGCGCGTGTCGCGGGTCTGCTGGCTCATCCTCAGCGTCCTCGGTCTGTTTGCGATCTTGTCGCTGTTTGTGGTGTCCGCGCATCGCATTACCTGGCTGCAGTACCTCTACTTCATCTCCTACATCAAGCTTGCTATCACGCTCATCAAATACGTCCCACAGGTACAGTCAGGCTCTTCTGTCACCTTGGATGGGCTCAGTTTGATAAATCTATCACTTTGTCATTTTAGTCTATTTACGGCAGATGAATGATGTCGAATCAGTCGCGGCAGATGAATGGTGTTGCAAGGCTCGCGGAACTTATTCCGTCTGTTGGTGACAGTGATTGAACGCTGTGATGTGTTTAGCCACGTAAGAGAATTTATGTTATGACATTTATGTTTATCAATTAATTTATATTAATGAGTTTATGTTAATTTTTGTTTATGGTTAAAAGAAATTTGGTTTGATTACAAGAATTTGTATTGAGTGAGATATGTGTTAAATTGATATAATTACGTTAAAAAACAGTCCCATGAACCCTGGCCTTCCATATTCTCTGCTGCGGGAAGAAACCAATGAACGCAGTGCTGGCTTTAGAAAATAATATAAGAAATTACACCTATCCCTTGAATTATTTGCACCAGATAGTGGATAGTCTGTTTCAAGGCCCCCTGTGACTATCGTTGCTGTATATCGGTCTGGTGCCAGGCGTTCATGAACTTCCGGCGCAAGAGCACGGAGGGGTGGAGCATCGGCAACGTGCTGCTCGACTTCACCGGCGGTTCCTTCAGCATCCTCCAAATGTTTATCCTCGCATACAACACCAGTCAGTCCCTGTCTTCTTCTTTTTTTGTTCATGCTTATTAGATAAAAGATCATAGTTATCATAAACAAGTCGATAGTACCACCTGACTTGATGAAACTAAATTAGATATCTCATCAAAAAACGATATACTTCAGTCAACTCTATACACAATTATACATGTACCATAATGATTTTTGCAGGCCTTCATAAGTAATGAGCGCTATGGCAATGAAAGTTATTTTTTGGATAGTGTTGATAATAGTATCTATCACTTCTTTATGCTGCTCACTGCTCGGCTAGAAAGCGTCCTTTGAGAGGTGTTTTTTTCATTTTTAATTGTGAAGTAGCAATAGAAGAGAAAGTGCTCTGAACGCTAACAGTAGAGTAGTTATTAATGATGATATTTATTTATCTATTTCTCTGGTTTGTCTCTAGATGACTGGAAGTCAATATTCGGCAATCCGACAAAGTTTGGCCTCGGTCTGTTCTCCGTCCTCTTTGACGTCCTCTTCATGTTCCAGCACTACGTGCTCTACAGGGGGCGAGGCGCAACACAGACCGGCTATGACGTCATCGCCGGGGACAGTATCAACTCGGAATCTACTTAGATCAAGCGGATTAGATTGCTAGAAATATGTGATGTTATATACCGGTAATGATTATAATAGATGCGTATTTTTAATCCTCTTGTTGGATATATTTGTGGAGGACTTGACTAGTATTGCGGTTCTTCTTCTGGTAGTGGTGAAATGCATCATGCTTTGTTGAAATTCAAAGGCTCTATTTTAGAGCTTATGTGAGAATGATATTGGCTACGTTTTTAAGGATATATATTGATCGTGTTCGTGGTTAGGTTTCGATATAAAAATTCCATGTCTATCGTAGGTGGTGTATGATTTCTGCTTCAGTGTATAAACTGTACGCATGTTATGGACGTGCTTTCTTGGCTTGCAGACGTGGAGGCTTTCAACTCGTCACTAAATTAAAAACCGATCAGATTCTTCAAATAGAAATGGATCCGAATGTATTACTATCGTACAAATATTAAAATGAGAAGCTTCCGCGCATGAACTAAAATCATCGGATATTTGAACCAGTACTACGAATAATATAAGATTCTACGATCTACACGTACATGGATGACCTATATAGAGATTGCATGAAACATTCCTACTCGATCAGCATTTTGTGCGCTGTAAATGGTTTGAATCTATCACACTTTGTGAAATTTTGGTGTGCTAGCCTACTAATCGTTTGTCGCACATTTGTTGCAATGTTTTCATCATTGTGTGAAGGAGTTCTTTTCTGATCTTTACATGGTAATTAGTGTTTATTTTCTTATCAGTTAGGCTGAGGAGTTTGTGTGATACGGATGCTAGTGTTTAGGCCTATTATCGTCATAAATATTGATATTTGGTTTGTTATTGTTGTAAGAGTGTAAGTGTATCTTTCGTTGCAACTACCTGCACCTCTTTACCAATGCACAGATTTAGTAATCGGCTGAATTTGAGCACGAATTTATTTAGTATTCGTTGCCGTAATTATATTATTCGTTGAAGTCTCTAGCATTCTTCA
Source organism: Chamaedrilus cognettii (assembly GCA_034695025.1). Taxonomy (NCBI): domain Eukaryota; kingdom Metazoa; phylum Annelida; class Clitellata; order Enchytraeida; family Enchytraeidae; genus Chamaedrilus; species Chamaedrilus cognettii. The sequence goes on along the minus strand of JAQIWG010008395.1, from coordinate 3,464 downwards.
TTTGCAATTATAATTATGGGCGTTTAATCTGAAGCCAACTATATTAGTATTTATTCTCATACGTTTTTATATTAGTAGATTGTCCTTACACAAATGGTAACTAATCTCATTTAGAGTGATATTCATCGAGTTTCCTAAGATGACATATATGACATTATGTCACTGATTTGAGATTGCTAGTGGATTCCCGGTGAAAACTGTTACAGTTCTTTGTAAAATGTTAATTTCAAGGCTTTCAGGCACTGTTAACTAAGTATTTGTTATGATGGATTGTGTGATCTGCACAGTATAAAAGCCATGGGATTCATTATAGAGGTATGCCTAGTTTATTGTTTATAGGTATGACAGACACTGAACTTCAGTACATACTGTCGTATGTGAAATTTAATTGTTTCTGTTCATTTGTGTAAATATATCGTATTTTATTTCTATACAAGCACTGTTACATATATTCGTTTTCAACATCACCTGGAATAATGCAGAAGTCGCGTCAAAGTTTTAACGAACTTTAAGAAATAGAAGTTTCATAATAATTATAGTCAGAGTCATGACAATTAATTTGTTGGTATGTAGGCCTGGTTGCATCTACAGCATGTCACGCATGTAGGTTCAGACATCAGATTCTAGAGTCTAGACTTAATTTCAACAATAGTTGGCCTGAAGCGAAAGAAAACCTGTACAAAATGCATTCAGTCAAACAGTCTGTAGGCAGGATGATGCGACTCGTAGCCTGTCATGCGATCTTGGTCAGAAACGTCAAAGATTCAAATCATCTATTAAACTCGCCTTATTAACTCGTCTCATGTTTCAATCACATTATTATTTGTTTAGCGACACTACGCCTGCACGATTGTTTTCATATCAAATGCATGACCACGGCCGTATATATATATATACATACAAAAAGGCTTATTGATATGTGTGTAGAGCGAAGGTTAATTTTGTGTCAGATCTCTTTGAAGAAAAATTTATTTTGTCAGCTTTGTTAGCTGCAAAATGCATCAGACCTTTGTCATCTATAACAATCAAAACAAAATTTGGATACAAATGAACAAATTTCTAATATGCATTTAAAGGAGTCAATTTGACATAAAATCCAAATTAGGAGGCCACTAAATCCAAATTAGGAGGTATAACTCTTTGATAGTACACCCGATCTTTAAATCACAAAACCAACCATCCCATCAGCCCCACTCCAATTATATCCAGCCCACTACCTCCCTTCCTCATCCTTCAGCAAGCCGAGCTTCTGTCCCAACCATTTGCACTTCTCCTTCACCTCCTCCTGCATCAGGTTGAAGCACATCGCGAGCAGCGACAGCCCAAAGGCGAGCCACAGCGCGCACAGCACCAGCTTGGCGTGTGCAGCCCACTCCGTCATGTCCGTTCCCGGCACGATGTCCCCGAACCCGATAGTGCTGAGCGTGACGAAGCAGAAGTAGGACCCCGTCACATAGTCCCACCCCTCCCAGATGGCGAACAGCGCCGACCCGGCCAGCAGGTATCCGCCGATGATGACGAGGCAGATGGAGATGGGTACGGTCACCTTCTCCTCGTGTTCTGCGTCGTCTTCATAGTCGAACGGGTCGTCGAGGAATGCGAGAGGGTTGCCCCCTGGCTGCGCGAGGTCCTGGTAGTCGAGGAAACGCCCCGGGTCAAGCTGGATTTCAGGGGGAGAGGCATGGGTCGGGGATGAGGTGCTTTTGAGTGGGGGAGTCTCGTGTAATCGCGTGAGGTTGATGGACGCATCGGGCCACTTGACTCCAGGAGATCTGCTGCTGTGGTATGACGCATCCGCTCCTGTCGAGGTTTCCTCGCAAACAGCCGTCATGAATGACTCCTCAGAACGGTGACGCGGTTTCGCGGTGATGTTAAGTCGTGACACCGTCAAGTCAAAGTCAGAGCCTATCGAGTGACGTCGCTGTAATGACGTCACTTTGTTGGATTGCCTAGTTTGATGAATATTTGGTTTTGTCGAAACAGAATGTGAAACAATACGGTTTGGTGTCTCCGCGCGTTTAGCGGTCGTATTCCTTTGTGTCTCGCTGGGTGTACTAGTCCTACCTGTAACACCAGCCTTTTTCTGAACCGAGTCAGACAAAGCACTTTGCCTAATCAGCGCCTGATGATTATTGCGCAAGCGCTGCCAGTTTAACATCGCGTTTCGTTTCCGCGCTTCTTTTGACTGTGCCTCGACCGATGAGGGGCGTGGAGAAGCGCCCTTCATGATCGCTCTCGTGTTGAGTTTCATTCGTCGATTGCATTTAAAGGCCTCGGCAGCTGCTAGAACTCTCTTCGATGCCTTTTCACTCGGGACGTCACTCGATGGCAACTTCAACGTTACAACGTCACGCGGCTGTGTTGCAGATTTGACGTTACGCAATGGAGATTTTGCTGTTGATATGTTACGCAACGCTGCCTTTGAATCGTTGATGTTACGAATAGGAGGAATCAGCTCAATGACGTCACATGGTCTAGCATCCATTGCTTTCTGCTTGCTGTGCAGCGTAGAGGCACGCACCATCGCCCAATGACCTTTTACCGCCGATGGCAAAACAGACCCCTCAACATTTGTGGAATGTGATTCAATTTTATTGTCAATTTTAACAGCGCTTTTATTATTCACTTTACTACTCTCATTAGTCCTTGCATCACTTACTGGTATTCCCATGTTTGCAGGATTTCTAGCTGACCGTAATGACCTAACCCGAACCATTTTGCCAACGTTATCGACCGAGTCCCGCAGTATATCCGTCTCCCTAGCAGATTCCAGCTCCATCAGCCGCGCTCCCCGAAAGGAGGGTGTCCTGCCGCGAGTCCTGGTCCCAGGGGGCCGTGACCGACGAAGGAATGACCCATGGGGGAGCCCGCTGGGACCAGGCCACGGGATCTCCCCTGACGAACACGAGTCGTCAACAATCGCCGTCTCCCGCACGCCGTCGTCGTCAGACTGAAAATCGTCATCAAGTATGGCTGTTTGCCGCACGCCCCGCTCTCCAGGGGTATGCCGTGGATGGGACACCACGACTGAGTTGTTTGACCGCGACGATAAATCCAAACAAGAAGAAGAATGAAAAGATTCAAAGACCTGTGAGTCCTGAATGAGGGGCACATTTGAGCATTCTGCCTCAAAACCAAAGTTCTCTCCGCCTGCATGACTACGTTGTGTCCGCTGCGAGTTCGCTTGCGTCGCCGGGCAATCATACGACGCCACCTCTGATCCCACTTGGACCCCGCTCCCACACTCCGCGTACTCGTCCATCTCCTCCCTTTGCTCCCCAAGCGCCCCTTCCCGCGTCGCGTCCTCCCAGCCCCCCCACCCCATCGCTCCCTCAAGGCCCATCCCCGCCCCGTAGCGAAGGTTGTAGCGCGCGGCGAGCTCTCGGCGTAGAGGTCTGCGCCGACTTTGGCACATCGGCGGCGGCGCGCCAGGTGTTCTCACGCGGCGGCGGCGGCGCGCCGAC
>JAQIWG010008394.1:0-11454 GCA_034695025.1 Chamaedrilus cognettii | reverse complement strand
GGGGGGTAGTAGATCGACGACCGATGAAAACTGTTTTATTTTATGACGTTTTGTTGGCCTAGGCCTTATCGTTGGTGTTTATCAAACGGCGGCCTGTGTTATACGCCGATGTTAGGTTGGGCCGAAAGAAATGTGACGTCATTTAAAGGTGACGTGGATTTTGTGGGAAAGATTTTAGTTCTGAAACAAAAATCGTGGTGGGGTGATGGTCCATAGATGTTTGTAGCTGATGCAGCCTAGCCCGTAGTAGGCTGCAGGCAACACGCTGATGTACACGAAACATTGAAATTAAGTAAAAGTTTAAGCAAAAATATTTTCGAATTCATCAGCCTGTTACACAGTAACGCAGATTATGCTACGTTTTTATTGGAAAAACCATTTGATAGTGGTTTGTAATTTAGCATTTTGCCTGTCGTGTGTCGATCGCAGAACGACAGTTTTCTTCTACGACAAATTCTGACGAAGCAGTTCTGCGACTGATTCATGACTCGCGAACGCGTGCAGCGTGTGTCCGCAGTCTGATCAAAAATCCGCCAGGACACCGAGCCATCCGCCAAGACACCACCACCAGCACCACCACATCAAGCCATCCATCGCGCAGTCAACCTTATACTCAAACATGGCAAGCAAATTCCTGTCGCGAAACTCTCCAAACTCCGGTGACGTCATCCCGGTCAAGTTTTCCATTTCCGGCGACAACCTCCAGGGCGTCGGAATCCATGATGTGGACCCAGGACGCGCAAATCCCAGCTTCGGCGCTGGCGGCGGAGGAGGCAACAACAATCTCAAGTCCAACTTTCGCTTCAAGGTCGAGTTCGTGAACCACGAGACGGCCAAGGGGATTGACGCCCGCGGAGGGGGCCAGTCTGCGGGGGACGGGGCGCAGGATGGGGTGACAGAAGAGGTGGGGTCCCCGGGGGCGTCTCCGCCCCCGTACGCGCGCTATCACGTGACGGACGCGTACGATCAGGCGAGTTGGACAAGCGGGGGGCAATTTATTTCTTGGAAAAATTGATGGATGCGGTGAGAAAGCGTTAGTGCATTCGTTTATTTTATTCGAATTTTGCAATGACGCTCAAGAATTGTGGGTTGGGGGCAGCGGATATAGATGCGAGACGGAAGGTTTCTATTCACGCTTCTGGCTTCTTCTTTAGCTATGGATTGTACTTTAACAGTTAAACTCCTATAACATTATTGAGTCGAAAATAACGGTAGGCCATCCTCTAAGTTCTAATCCAAACTCTAGCCTATGCTACAAGTAATCCTATCCCCAAAAATTGAATTTAGTAATAGCCAAATAATAGTTTATAAGCGTAGATCTAGTTAATAATAAATAATAGTTTATAAGCATAGATCTAGTTAATAATAAATAATAGTTTATAAGCATAGATCTAGTTAATAATAGTCAAATAATAGTTTATAAGCATAGATCTAGTTAATAATAGTCAAATAATAGTTTACAAGCATAGATCTAGTTAGTAATAGTCAAATTTATTTGTTCATAACTCCAACGTCACTGCTTGGATGTCGTGCAGGCCTACAGTTACATATAATTCTTGCTTGCGTGTTAAACATGTTACACGATATTCAATTTTTGCATAATGACGCTCAAAACAGGTGGGGGCGCGGACGTTCGGCCAGAACACCCTCGAGTCCCTGCCCCATGTCGACCACTACCGCGACCAGCCCTCCGCAGGGGGAGCGATGCGCAAACGTCCCACTCTCCTCGAGCTGCACGAACTCGATGTGGTAAGTAAGTCTATGTAGATTAGACTGCGAGGGCGCTAGCAGGGGCGGCTGCAGAAACTTTGAATTGGGGACCCCGCGAGACGCCACCATTTCTTTGGGGACACCACTGTCTTTCTCTCTCGCGCGAAACTTCTGAGCAGAAGGGGGGAGGGGGGGGGGGTGCTGCTGTCAGAATTCACACTACTTAATGCTCATTGACACTCATTCGCCATTTCTTCATCCTACACACATATTCAATTTTGACTATGTGTGATTCTCAACTATCACTAAATATTGGAGATGCCAAATCGGAAAAAAGCGGAAAATAAGCTATTGGGGACGCCAAGCCGTCGATAGGGGATGCTTGGCGTCATTTGGCTTACATGTAGAACCGCCACTGGGCGCCGGGGCAAATTCAGAGCATAGGGAACAAACTGATTTCAAGGGGCATACTTGTGCAATACAGCTTTAATGATTCATCATTTCAACACTAAGTCATTCTAGATTACCAAGTAAAATCTATACTAATTTTGTGTTGCTGAGTGATATGCTATCGCTAAATACGATTATTTGATCAATATATGGGGGGTGTTGTAGGCTTGCAAATAAAAGAGGTAAAAATAAGTTTCAGTTAACGTCACATCCATTCATAAACCGCAATTGCAACTTTTGCTGCAAGCCTAACCACATGCTTGTGTTGTCATCATAACTGCATATTGAAACATGACATTGCGGCGCGATTGCGCATGCGCAGGACCAAAGATTTGTGATGAGCTAATTACTTCTCATGAAACCAGCCAATACAGTGCGGCCTACTTGTTCAACTCTTTCCACAAATTTCCACTCCCAGTGTTGCATTAATGTCTTGACGCCAGTCACTGATGGCTTTCTGGTGTAATGGTCAGATCACTCGACTACTCCATCAGGATATTATGTTTTCTGGAGTCAGTCTGGATTACTTCCTGTAAAGGCCGTGTAGATATCGCGCTTCAGATATTAGCTGAGATTATTTAGGCTATCCTCTCAACAGAAACGGTTGAGCTCATTCATTCAGTTACTCATCAATCATTATCGCCAGGCTGAATATAGACCTGCGAATGATTCATTATTCGTTGCCTCTTGCATTCAAGAACATTGCTGAATCTATTGCCGAATCCGGTGATGCAAGTAGGTCCTACTATTTTGCTAGCCTTTAGTAGTAGCACACCAGTGCCGGATTTACACCAAAAGAGGCACGTGGCGCAAATTCTGTGAAGGCCCCCAAGACCCCCATTGAAAATGAGTAAGTTTGAGCAAAATCCGAATGTTTTAACCACATTGTGCTTCATTTGACGCAACAAATAAGTGTTAATCATTCAAGCGCGTGTAGATACAATCATTGCTGTTGTACTTCAGCGCTGTTTTGCGGCCGCATCGTAGCTGCACGCTACGTTACGTTTCAAATGCAATACTGTAAATAATTAAATGTCCATCATTTGCGGAGGCCCCTTTGTTTGCTGAGGTCCGGGGAACGTGCCCCGTGCGCCCCGCTGTAAATCCGGCACTGAGCGCACCTGTGACAGGCTTGTAAAAAGGCGGACGATATAGATCTAGCGTGGCTCAGGCCCTGCTTAAAAAAATAACTTGTTTGCCATTTCAGGATTTGGAACTACGCTTCCTCTTTCCAGCCTCCTTATTATAGGCAGTGGTTTTTTCCAAAATGCGCCCATAATTCAAGGCCTGAGCACGCATCGCAGGCCTACTGGAAAACACACTGTTCCAACCCAAATAGAAAATAAACCGTGCGCAACGTGCACGTGCTCTGGACACGGGGCGTGCACAATGCGTGTTTGAGAACAAATAATCGCGATTTCGAGGATGCAGGTGTCACCATTTCCCGGGGTTTCTCAATGGTTGAGTATACGTGGGGTTCGTGAGAAGTTCTCCCTGGTCATAAAAAAACGTTATAAGGCCCAATACGGCGGGTATGGTTTTCGCTACATTCAACGTCGTCATTTTTTACGGTACGTGGGCCCAACGTACGCGTCACCTTGTGTATTCAGTTTATTTACTCAATTTTTTCTCGTTGCGTTGATTGCTACCATTGATTTGGTGAAATAAAGTTTGTATGTAATAGGAGATTATAGTTCGTGTTTGCGAAGTTTGCGAACACAATTAGTGACCAATGCGACAGCTTTAACATGAACCTCGAATGAACTCTAATGAACCTCGAAACACCGGTGGCCTAACATGAGTTCCTGGCCGGCCCCCGGGGCGATAAGTTTGACTAAATGGAGCACCCCCCATCTATGACCTTTCTCGAAAAAACTCGAGCGGGGTGGGTGTTAACAGAGGCTTTTTTCCCCTCCCGTTCAAAACTCACGACTGGGGACGGGGGGCCGGGTGAGGGTAAAGCGACGAAGCTTTTTTCACAAAGTTACTATGTGATAAAATGTGCTAATAATAATGTGCTAATTATAGTCCGTTTCGGCATCGAAAGACGTCATAGGGGACTTTTAATGTTAAATTCCCCTTTGGTGCCCCTAGCGCCCCCCAGAGCATGGCTCTCCGGGTTATCCCCCCTCCTCTCCGCCCCCCCCCTCCTCACTACGCTGCGCCTTCCGCGCATGTTTGCGCTCATGTCGTCGGCCAGTCTTCAAACGCCTCGAGTGTCGGTGCCGCGGTGATGAACGACTAGGCGTGTGAGTGGCTGCTGATGACGTCATGGTCGCCGCGGCATGACGTCATGACTCCACTTGAATTACAAGCGTCATCAGCGATGTCCGTGATCCGAGATTTTGTAGGCATATTATGATCCTTCATATAACCAAAACAAATTGAACTCAAATTTATCACGCTCTAATACTCCTTGTAAGTTAGCAACAAGCGACGGACACACATTGACGGAAGTGGTTATTGTATTCTGATTGTTTCCTTTCCCATGCAGGACGAACTGGTGGAGGCCAAGGGAGGGGAGGACAAGGGGACGACGCTGGGCGCGCCCCCTCTCAAGCCGCTCGCCGCGGAAGAGGCGAAGGCGGAGAAGGCCGCCCCCAAGTTTGGATGGATCATCGGAGTCTTTGTGAGTCAGCGCTGCCCTTCAATTAGAGGCGTAGGGATAACTTTTCTTTGGGGGGAGGCTAATTTGGCAATATTTGGTCTGATTTTTGGCCTCCAGTAAGACCAGGAGAAAATCAAGGGTAGTAGATGGGTACATGCTCGGCACCAAAAACAAGAAAGTTCGGATGGAGCTCTTCAAGATCCGATTACCAGCCCCTGAAAGATTATTTTCCTTTCGTGCAAAATTCACCAGCATGCCGGGGTGGGGGTTGGGGGGTAGGGACGGAGGCTTACTACGATAGTTACATGCAAGAGAGCCGCACAGAACCGCACCTTAATGCTAAGGACGGGTCCAAGATTTGTTGGTGGGGATGAATATCTACAGCTTTGTACATGTACATGTGCCCTCCATTTTCCCTCCGAAACAAACTCACGAGCAGGGGGAGGGGTACTGGCAAAACATTGTCACGCAGCATGACCGCCACCTATCATCGATCACATCCATGTATCCAAATCCATGCATCCCTCCAGACCTGACGTCTCTCACACTTCACTTCATCTTAAGCTTCACGTCTGAAAATGTCATGCAAAAACATTTTGACACCCCTCATTATTACATCTGCCACCGTTTTATCATAATTTTGTCACAACTTAGAAAACTTTTATGCTGGTGCGGGGGATGCATCCCCCCTATCCCCCTGAATCTGTCCTTTCTTAATACCGTGGCCCTGCTTGTTAATTGCGCTGTCTGCTGAACGTATTTGGCGTGATGCTCTTCATTCACGATGGCCCGAGTTTGTTGAAATTTGCCCCGGAATTCTCAGCCCTTGCCGCCGCCTCTGTAGTTGACAAAGAGATGAAAGCAAACAAAGGGAAATCCCTTACTCCGGTAGCGCAGTGTCGCTCAATTATTGTTGCGCGCCATAGAAACAAAAACAAACTGAAACAGGGAATGATAAGCTAAAGCCTTTACTCTGGCCTCCCAGTCCAGTCCAGCCAATGCTATGCCGAGCAGAGCTACTGCTGTGATGAAACCAATGATGCGAACATCGTTCAAGTCACTGTCATCCGCCATCATCGTACCCCTAAATGACCCGTATCCATGATGATGCCCGAGCGCCTTAATGCTGTGACTCCGATGCCCCGCAGGTGCGCTGTCTGCTCAACATATTTGGTGTGATGCTCTTCATGCGCGTGACGTGGGTGGTGGGGCAGGCGGGGCTCGGGCTCGCGACCATCATCATCCTGCTCGCCTGCATGGTCACCTTCCTCACGGCGCTCTCCATGTCAGCCATCTGCACCAACGGCGAGGTCAAGGGAGGTAGGTCCAACTCCTCGTGGTCAGCGGCGGCGCCAGGAATTTTTATTTTGGGGGGGGCAAAGAGGGACAAAGGAAAAATTGGGGGGGGAGGGCTAGCTTCAGGAGGGGGGACTTGAACCGGCAAGAACTTCAGCAATCTACAAACCATTTTTTCTTTCTGGACAGAAGTCAAGATCGGGGGGGGGGGGGGGGATGCTGATAGAAACTCTTTGCCTCCACAACATTTTAACGCATGGCTTCTGATACACTGTAAAACCTCACTTTTTGCCTTGGGGTTTGAAAATGATAACAGGGTGGGACTTGGCGCCTCAAAATCATTAAAGGTGGGGGAGCTAGTGGGGGATCTATGTCCCCTTTTGCTCCCCTGTAGCGCCGCCCCTGCTTACGGTGTCTAAGGGCCAAATCCAGCATAACATGAAACTGTGATTTCATGCGTGCACGCAAAAACACACAATAAAAACGTCACACTTATAAAAAAAAACGGTGGCATGGCGGCTATTGTCGTTTTTGATCGATTCAAGTTGTGGATTATTGAATGCATCAAACCAGCACATAGTCACAAGTGAAAATCGCATTGACAGTTTACTGTCGTTTATGCCACCAAAGAGTTGCATCTGCAATTCTGCACTGATCCTAAGTGAAAATATGCTGATATTTGTGTTACGCGCTGTGGATGATGCGATGCCTACGAACGGCATCATTTTCATGCGATCATGCCCGACAACATTCGTTTAATCATCCGGATGGCCATCCGTGAGCCATCCGGATGCGCCACGGATGGCGTTTAGATGATTGTCATCAGTCATTCATTGCGGCGGCGGCATCAAGTGCGTAAACTAACACTGGAGTACGATAAGAATGATTTACTGCGATTGTTCTATCCTTTAATTGTACCTGCATCGTTGCTTTGAGGCCAGGGGCCTGTTTGTCAAAATATCTTATGCAAATTTTAGTCTTAAAAGTTCTTAAGAAAATCTTAACCAAATTTTAGCCTTTGTTTTAAACTCCGCACCTCATTTTTATTTCTGATGTCACTCTTGGTCGGCAGGGGGAACCTACTACATGATATCGCGCAGTCTTGGCCCGGAGTTCGGGGGCGCTATTGGAATCATATTCGCTCTGGCCAATGCTGTGGCTGTCGCCATGTACGTCATTGGATTCGCTGAAACCATCCGAGACATTCTTAAGGTAGAGTATAGGCTACCCGGACACGACATTAAACTGTGCCCGGCAGCCCTCCCCTGCTGCCACCATAGGGCAGGACGAAGCGTTGTGGCCGAGTGGTCCAAGTCGCGATCTTGGATTACGAGTGCGGCAGTTGTCGGTTCGAATCCCGGCCGCGGCGAAGATTTAGAGTCCCTTCGTGCACCCTTTGGCAAGGGTGGTTTAAATTCGTCAGTCACAAGTGTTCCTACGATGCCTACCAGATACGGTGGAACCACCACCAGCGACCATCAGCTGGTGAAATGGGGCATCACCTTCTCCCCGCAAGGGGCTAGCACAACAACAACAGTATAGGCCACCCGATGAAATTTAGATATTTTTGGCCAGTTGTTCAATCATTTCAATCAGGAGCGAGGCGCTGTGGTGTAGGGATAGTGACTAATGCTGGCCCTTCAGCAAGGCTGTTAAACGTGCAACTGTCGCTAGCTGCCAAACCTGTGCAGAAAATTATTAATTAAGTTGGCGTCAGGAAGGGCAAAAGGACGTCAATAATGATAATTATTTTTATCTATCATTAAGGTGTATTATAAAAAATTACATTCTTATATTCACTACATGCTTAATATTAAAATTTTAAAATAAATTTGAGATAATTTGAGCTTGTAGAAGGCTATCACAGCTAGATGTTTTCTCTTGTTGTGAACCAGGACCGTGGCATGATGATGGTGGATGATCTCAACGATGTTCGCATCATTGGTTTCATTACAGCAGTAGCTCTGCTCGGCATAGCATTGGCTGGACTGGACTGGGAGGCCAGAGTAAGGGCTTTATAAAAAAAATATGCAATGTAATTTTTCTGCTTAATTCTGCGTTTTCTGCGTAATTCACTTTGTAAAGTCTGTATTTTATATGTGCACCGTTGACGTTGTCAATACGATGGCTAACCCTAAGCACATCAGTACAATTTAATCAAAATACAGTCAAAATCTAAAATGCAATGAAACTCCAAATGTTGGAGAAATTTTTAATTTGGCAAAGAAATGAAGTAAAAATTGATACAATATTGAAATCAGAGTGCAACTAAATATTAGTAGTGTTCTGTTATGCACATCAACGCGTAGGCGCAGATCGTACTTCTTGTCATTCTGACCGCTGCTATTGCGAACGTGATGATTGGGACATTCCTTCCACCTACACAAGCGGCAAGGGATATGGGCTTCACCGGATACAGCTGTAAGTTTGAACGGAGGTTATAATAATTAATTACTCTAACCTTCTGCTTCTTGTTCTTGTTCTTCTTTCAGTTTGTTTAACTAACCCTAACCTACACAGGCGGTGAGGGATATAGGCTTCACTGGATGCAGCTGTAACTTGTAAGTCTTCACTGAGATTATTATTATTATTTATTTTGTGCATTTTAAGGATCATGTGTAGCACAAAGCTTATTTACTGTCCGGTTCAGCTTACCTACTTTTTTAAAGTTGTTTTGTTTAATTTTGAGACCCGGTATAGATAGATATTCATTGACATAATACATTTAGCGTTGATTCAAAATGATTTCGATTTTGTCAACTTTCAGCGGAGCGTTTCATAGAAAACTTCACTCCAGATTTTCGAGAAGGTTACGGATTCTTCACGACCTTCGCCATCTTTTTTCCAGCGGCGACCGGAATCCTTGCCGGAGCAAACATCTCCGGGGATCTGAAAGTTGGTCAATCTAATAATAATTCTCATTGTAATTATATTCTATTAACACACTGATCAATTAGCTACGAGAAGTGGTGAAAGTATATTTGGAAAAAAGCAATGAGAGGGTATTCTCAGGCTATTGTAGATGCTACTACTAACAGCCTTTTTTGTCGTCTAATCTGCTGATATCTTTATTTGACGTTTGCGTCCTGATCAGGACGGCTGGAGCTGAGCTTTTATGGCCTGATGCCCTTCCTGATGCCAAAGAAATAAATAACTATCTTGCACGGGTTAGCAGCTAGCGGCACTTGTGTGTTTAACAGCCTTGATGAACGGTTTGTAAAGCACGGCTGCTCACTATGGAAAATATTCAGTTAAATATATGCAGCCTAACTTGTATAGATTTGCACATTAATACATCTTCAACCAATCAATGCCAAGTTTTTCAATCAAGTGTTGTGTTTAAAATTTTAATCCAAGATTTATATTTGTGTGACCAATTACGTTGCGTTGAATAAGAATAAAATCAAGTAACTCTCGATTGAGCAACTGGTACCTAATGCCTTTGTTTTTACGTGTGCCGTGCACAGAACGCACAGACGGCCATTCCAAAGGGAACCCTACTCGCCATCCTCGTCACGACGATCGTGTACCTCGGCATAGCCTGGCAGACGGGCCTGTGTGTGATGCGAGACGCCGCGGGACCCAAACCTCTGTCGTCTTACAACGAGACGAACGAGACATACCCCATGATGTGGACACAGTCGGGCAACGCGAGCGACGTCATCATGTTGGGAGGGGATAACGCGACGGGGCACGGTTGCGTGGGGGGGAAGTGCAAGTACGGGCTGCTCAACGATATGAGGGTGAGGAAGTTGAGGATTTTGCTTGCAGCCTCGGCAGTGACTGTTGCGCAGTGTAGCGTCTCAAAAAATGTCTGCAAAAGATAAACGAAATAATTGTTGATAATTCAAAGTAATAATCAAATAATAACACGCCTTGCATTTCTTTTTCACATATTTTACACATTTTTGGCCTATTAAGACGATATGTTAATTGTATACCCCTTCTGGTGTACTGGAATATATTATGTTTATTGCGCTGTTCATCACTGCTCTCACTAGCTTCCACCAGCATTCCGATTCCTGCGTTCACCGGCGAGTCCAGAGGACCTGGGTTCAAGTCCCCGTGCCTTCAAATATGAAACCATGCGTTACAGGCCCTTCAGCCAGGCTGTTAAACACACAAGTGTCGCTAGCTGCTAACCCCATGCCAGATAATTATTTATTCGGTTGGCATGAGGAAGGGCATCCGGCAGTAAAAACTAGCTCCAACAGTCCTCACAAGAGCACCAACGTCTGAACTCTTGTTAAAACATGGACATTATGAACAGAATAGGCGACAAAAAGTCAGTAAGTTAGTACATGTATACTCTATTCATATAATTTGAGGTATTAAATTGAAATTAGTATTAGTGCTTCAAATCCACTAAAACCTTGCTGCTTTAATATGTTGACACATTGTCAAAATTGATGGAATTGTGACTCTTGCATTCATTTCTCAGGTCACATCATTGGTATCAATCTTTGGCCCTCTGACGGTGGCAGGAATTATATCAGCCACCCTATCCTCTGCCCTAGCCAGTCTGATATCGGCACCGAAAGTATTTCAGGTTGGAAATGTAGTTATTAATTTGAATTATTCCGTGATGCAATCTGCAAGTAAACTCAAGAAGATGTTCCAAACAGACCTTGGGACCTTGGGATCTTGTAATATTTTATGACTAATTAAGAAATAGATGCAATTCCAAGGGTTGTGGTTATTTACGTGGATGGTTCGTCGTTTAAAATATCGCATCAGTAGTGAAAGTGACAAAATAAATTTGGGATTGAACTTTGATTATCTTATTCACAAACGGCTTGCCATATATTATCTATTTTAATTGAACTGATTCGCAAGTTTTGCTATTTTTTACAGGCTTTGTATTGCCTAATCACGATTTGAAGTTCAGGCACCGTTTGACTCTGTGTGTTATCGGAATTTAATAATCTTTATCCATTCCAACGAAGCTATATTATTTTGGTTGAATGCTTATGGTCTTCAGGCTGTGTGTAAAGACAAGGTGTTTCCTTACATTGGATTCTTTGGAAAGGGTTTCGGCCAGGGACAAGAACCGAGACGCGCCTATTTTCTAACTTTTGGCATCGGAGCCGCCTGCATCATCATAGGTGAAAAATGACTAACATTACACTGGGATGATAAGGAAGATAAATTAAAAAGTCTAGCCACCGAGTAGTTTTATCTTGATTATGACATTTTGTATATTTTCTGTATCGATTTCAGCTTTTAATGAATTGTCAATTTATATATGAACATGTTTTTATATGATAATGAATTGAGTATTTTGAAAAGACAGTAGGCATTTTGTCTCTATAAAATTGCCTATTGTTAATAGGCACTAAGGAGGCACTAAGGAGGCACTAAGGAGGCACTAAGGAGGCACTAAGGAGGCA
>JAQIWG010008393.1:0-11455 GCA_034695025.1 Chamaedrilus cognettii | reverse complement strand
TATCTCCTCTACAATCCCTGCAAAAATCAAACAAAAAACTTAGTTATTCACTGAGTTATCGTGCTTTCGCTAGGGGGCTATTTTTTTTGACTCACTCTGTATACAAAACTAGACAATAGAGGTATATATAGACTGCAACAAGCCCTATGAACTATAAATAGAATAACAAATAACACAGCATAATTTAAAATACTTAACAAGTATTAGCTAGCTAACATAAAAAGTAACATTGCAAACATTACAGAACACGCTGAAACATGAAAAGCATACATCACATAAAGAGGGAATAAATTGAAAGTAAGAAGTAAATTGAGAAGTTGTGTCCTCACCTGACTCCCCTTCTTTATCTTTGGAACGGTCCCATTACGAAACTTCAGCTTCAGCCAGTCACACGACACGGGTGAGTCCAACTGGTTTGCTGGGGAAGGCAGGGCGATAACAAGCTTCCAATACATCCTAGATGCATCTAAAAATACAAATCGACTTTAACTAACTCACTTACAATTTTAACCACATAGATTAACTCAAATAAAACAAATATAAGGAAATGCACACAAAATCCACACTTTATCTAGCTAATGTATAGCAGAAAAAGCAGAGAAATCAACAAATATTCGCGTCGCGGTATCAGTTATTAAAAGCTTGAGAGCTCTAAAGCCTTCAGAAAAATTGTTATAATCATTAAAACTGTTATAAATCTAATGATCACACAAACATGCTATCATACACTTTACAATCCCCTCAAAAAAAGAGAATATATTTGTGTTCACACTGTAATTATTACGACATCATTCCATATGATAATTAATTCATCCAAGTCCTACTCCCGTACATAAAGCCCCACCCTTACCCAGAGTCCTAGCTATGCAGCCGCTATTGCCCCTGCTCCCCACGGGGATGGCTTCCCGCACCAGCCCCGCCAGTCCCAGCGGTCTCCGAGCTTCGTCCATCCGTCCCCGTAGCGCCGCGCACTCCCCGCTCAACTCGGCCATCAGGCGCGCCTGATCCCTCTTAACGACGTCTGGCGACTTGAGCGTCACCATCGTCGAACGACCGACGTCGAGACTAAACCCATCTCCAGGGAGGATTTCACCCCCCTGAGGGGGCAGGCGAGCGAGGGGCGAGAGGAAAGAGGCGGGGGCGTCAAAGTGGATGAGGCGGGTGGAGTCAGGGAGGAGGTAGGCGTATTGGTGGGGCCAGGGGTTCATGGAAGGGGCGGAGGGGAAGGATTCCATTGATCGCTTCAGCCTCTGGCGCGCTGGATGCAGCAAACACAAATAGTACGCATCTTAATTACACACACAAACAAGGAAATATAACTAGTCTGCCTGAAGACTTCAGAGTTTCTGACTGCTAATAATCTATGACTCATCTTTCAGGATATTGCAGTTACAACCTGACTACAATCTAGTTGACTTTTTTGTGCAACTGTTTATTAGAATCAAAAACAAACGAAAATTTTAGTAATGCTAATGTTTTAGCATGCTTTCTTTTAATATTCCCACCGGATCGCAGTAGTGATTACTCCGCACAAAGCTAAAAAACCATCAAAACAATTCAATATGCATCACAGGGCACAATGCAAAATAGAAATCATCGAACTGCACTAGCAACATAGACCTAGTTGTCTTCCCATGCTGCACAGCACCAGCCCACCTACCGAGATACGAGTTCCTCCACGCGGACCAGCACTGCTGCGCGCGCAGCCTGTGCACAGCTGCCTCACAGCGCGCGAGCGTGCACAGTCTCTGCACCACGTCCTGCTCATACACCTGCGCGCCGACCACGGGCGCATCGGAGTAGATCACCTCCAGGATCAGATCCTCTGCGATGTGATCCGTCGCGCGGTCAACGCGATCGCGATACGCTGCTTCCTGGCTCAGACTGAACACAGGCGGACAAGTGGCCGGCTTCAGACTAGGGCTGGAGGGTTTTAGACTAGTTAGCAGCAGCAGAGAGAGGCTGTACAAGCTAGAGGCGGTAGCAGATTCAGCACAAAGACATGCATCTTTAGAATTAGATACGGTCACAAACCTTTGACTGAGCTTCATTTAAAAGGCCTGTCAAGGATTGCATGAATTCCATTGTTTTAATTGAAGATTGCAGTCTGCCAGACCCCAACGATATAAAGTTGCAAATGCATACATATCCTGATATCCGGGAAAAAAAAGAACAAAAGAAAGAAGACGCGAGTCACCTGTAGAATTCCCTCGTCAAGTCCCTGATCTCCGTTGCCATGGTTTCCTCCAGGAGGGCGATGGAGACACCCTCGCATGCCGCCGACACCATGGCATGATGTCGGGCGATAAGCTCGTGTTCCTCGTTCTTGCACTCGGCGAGCGACTCACAGCAGAGGGCGCTGCAATATCAAACAGACCTTCGTAAAATATAGACTCATAGATGTCAGCACCATTTATGGCTCTGGTACAATATTCATCAAGGTTAGTAGTTGAGCCTAATTAAAGGCACTTGGTGTCATTTGCCATTTAATGTTAGGGAGATCATTCTCCACAAATTCCGTTTTACTTTTTAAAGCTGAAGAGAAAGTTGATTATTTGAAAATATTTTGCAATCATACCGGTACTACGCCCTGTTTATCATACAACCGCGCAAATTAAAACCCCAATTACACAACTCCATCTAACATTTGTTATCACAATCAAGCAACCCAAGCAAAAAATTGAATAAGGAGCACGACAGCGACAAATCCTGAACGTACCGCAACATCTCATTGGTTGTAGAGTCGAGCAGCTCCTGACCAATTGGGTTTGAGTAGCTGAGGAACTGGCCAATGGCACTCACTGTGCTCTGACTCATTGCGACACATATTTCTCGGATGACTTCATGAAACAACTCGCGCGCTATCTCTCGTATAGCCTGCAGCCAGCGCGACAAAAGCCTTTTATAAATAACAATATTAGTAATTCACCGGTTAATTTTTCTGACCCAGTCATCAAACTTAAGTGAAAATTATCTATCATATTCAACATAAGATCAACATTGTAGTAAATTAAACGTAGTAGTATATAAAATTTAACCATGCAGCTGTTATGAAACAATATAAATTCTTAGCCAAGAAGCATAACATGTGAAAGTGTTTCCCAGTTTGCAGTTTTAAAATGCGAATAACTCCAATTAACACCAACATCATGCTATGTGGTAAACATTCTAAGGCACTTTTTTTAAGTTTTTAAATTGAGCATCAAATCTTACTCCAAGGTTACCACAATGTCTCACCCAATCAGAGCATTGAAAGCTTGATCAAGTTTATATAACGCCACGTCATTAGTTGCCAAAATCTTAATCTCAAATATAAATTTGAATGCTTGATTGATAAATCTGATAGAAGACATATGAATTGTGCCACAAATATTTTCATTAAAACTCAACTATTTTCAATATCTCTTAAATAAAATAAGGTCTGAATTCTGCTACGTCTGGATCAATAAATATCCCACCGACCTCATTCAAACTCTCTCTGACGACACTCGCTGCGGCAGCCTGACTCCTCAACTCTTCCAGTCGTCCATTTCCATCCTCTTCCGGTCTACCACTTCCACTTTCTTCCAGTCGTACGCTTCCACCCTCCTTCAGTTTTCCAGTTCCACCCTCCAACGCAGCAGCAGCAACAATGGGCTCAGACTGCGCGTTCGACGCACTGGTAGCCCCCCCTATTGACAGTTTCCCATCCCCTCCTGTGTCCCGGGGTGGCACCCACCCCGCCCCAGTAAAGCAACCGTGTTGGTCAAAGCTCGTCGTTGGCTCGCGGATGATGTTTGGGGGCAGGGGGCCTCCGTTGATGGCCTGAACAGAGCCCAACTGAGTAAAAATAAATGAAATCGAAAGTTTTAAATCATATCAGAATTCTTTAGAATCAGCGATTCAAATTTTAAATCATTGATGTATAGAAACACTCTTATCACATAAAAAAGTAGGTTAGTCATTGACTTAAAACTCTATTAAATGCATTCAAAAATACATTTCAAAAACCATAGCATGCAGGATGTACTTTCTACCAGAGACAGTAAATATGCATGAAAAACAAAAATTTATAATTTATGGCCAGTTTCGCAATTGAGAGTTATTTGGTTTTAAATTGTCATACAACAAAGACGTCACGATTAATCAGATTGCGTAAATTATATCTCAGATCCTGTGTTAACTCGCTATTTGCGAAGAGTTCTATGAATAATCACAGACAATTCAAATAACTCTCTAGTAACAACTGGCCCTTAAATTTATAGCAATTCTTTCAACGCCTTATATTCTAGTCCGATCTTTGCCCAAGTTGATCGGACACTGGCAGGCCGCCAGCCCAAATAGAGAACTATGCAACACTACATAACTGCTACGGTATAACAGTATTTCTGACGCCACACTTGATAGATACCGATGAGCGGCCTTTGCGAAGTGATCCTCAATGATTGTGTTTCGTTACCTCTCCGATGGAAGTCGTCAGCTTGGACTCAACCAATAAAATGGACCGGCGCACTGGAAACGCTGCCTCAGGGGTAATGAACTGGGTCCGATCCAACACCAGCTGCCCCCCACCGCCCCCTGCCCCCCCGGCACCGCCCCCTGACGTCACCGTGAGGCCGTGGTGGGCGCAAAACTCTCCAGCCTCAGCCTCGTCGGCAAATTCGAGCTGTCGCACGAGCTCAGCCAGCGGGTACTGCAAGCACAGTGGAAATAAAGTTCTTGGGGCTGTATCTAATTTTGGCTTCCAGTGACGTCATAGGGAGGAGACTGTAGCGTAAACATGACATAATAAACACTCAGGGCTAGTTTTTCCAACAGGACTTAGCTGGAATTTAAGGGTATTCAGGATTTAGCATCCACAAAATGGTGCGTTAACGGTCTTTGAGTTTTTCCAACAACGATTAAGTTAATTTTCCAGACTTAATTAAATCCATGATTTAAATCTGTCGCTATCGGGGTGTTAGCAAATAGACCTAAATCCACGGACTAATCATAAAACTATTAAATGAAAGGATTTAGATTGAAAAACCCGATGGCATAAATCCTCAAATTAATTATAATCAATGGTCAACTAGCCACTGATTTAGCCAAAAATAAATCCTAAGTTGGAAAAACCAAGGGTCAGTGTGATACCTATGCTGCAGCACATACAATGAATATAGCTAGATACATTATTTTACAGTTGAATTCTCAAACTAACAGTGAACAAGAGCAAACAACAATGGTTGAATCTTGATGTCTGCCATATTTGCATATTCCAAGCTGTCCATAATGTCCCATCATTATTTATTATTCCAGACGTTTTCTCACTTATATATTAGGGCTGTAAAATCCTAATATATATACTTATAGTCATAGTTCTTAATTCAGCCAAAACACGAATCAACACCTAAGTCCGAATCTCCATACGGAGCATTGATTATGACTGACATTACGACAAGGACTGCTTTTGTTGTTTTTGTTTTCTGTAGTTTGGGGACCGCGTGTAGCACAAAGACTATATACAGTCTGGTTCTGTGAAAGGGAACCCGCACAGAACCGCTCCCCCTTCTTTAGTCGCCATTTACAACTCGCCCGGGGAGCTCTGACCTGCAAGCCAATTCTTTGTTCCCCGGCCTGCAGGGAGTGACAAGGATTGCAGTTATGTCTAGAATTGAGAGTATAACCCCACCAGTGCGACTTGTCCAGGGAGGTAGTATGTCCTCAGCACACACTGCAGGGCCCGCGTGCGTATCTGCATGAAGTAGCGATGCAGGATGCAAGCCTCCAGAAAGGTCGCCGAGCGAACGAGCCGGAAAAACCGAATGTAGTTATTACCGTTGAGCGCCAGGTAGATGCTGACCCCAAACCTGACCTCTGGGGATTCCCGAACATCATCGCGAAGCTGCTGAACCTCCCTGAGCAAAAAGAATCGATTCGGAACATAGCACCAAAAAATCTTTTATATTAGCGCAAGCACTGATAGTTTTAAGGACCGACAGCAAAAACAAGAACTGCCTCAACTGCAAGAGAATCAGTAGTGAGCTTACAAGATGTAATTATATAAATAAATTTGCATAAAAACAAACACAACCCACCTAAATCTAGCAAATTTCTACCCAAATCCAATTATTCACGATCAAAATTTAATTTCATCCCATTTAATTAATTAAAATAACGTAGCACATTTTTTGATGCGCAATAACTTTAACTCACGGCTAACTAGACCAAACTCTATGTAGGTCACCATGGCCAAATTGCACCCTTAGCTTATTTGAGATATTTTAGAGCGTCTCATTGCTTTCTCATATTTTCACGCCCCATACCTGAGACTCGCACCCTCGTTGAGATTCATCAGCAGCATGTAGGTCCTAAACTCGGCTTCGCACGGACAGGCGATGCCCCGGCGCACCGCGAGGTCATGGTAGAGCTCCTTGAGGGACTGGAGACACTTTGTGAGGTTCTCATCATTGATCTTCTGGTCAAAGGTCGGCGCCGACTCCTCGCACAGCGCCTCTGCGCAGAACACGTGCAGACGCGCGCACTTCTCCGTCAGCGTGACGGCCGTCGCGTCGCACAGGTGCTGCTGGGTGATGTCCTGTACAGTAGGGGTATTCATAGAACGAGTTTGTATCATAGGGCTAGGTGATGTCCTGCGATAAAAATTGAACTTCTTTTATATTATACGTTTAGTTTTTCAAACGGTCAGGGTATTTTTTAACAAGTTTATATCATAAACGAGTTTGTATCATTGGATCTGGGCTACGTCCTGTGAATCGTCATAAGGTCAGAAAATTTTTAGATCAAGCCTAAATCATTGCATCTGGGTTATGTCCTGTGAATCGTCGTACAGTACAAGTATTTATAGAATGAGTTTGTATTAGGATTGGATTGAAGATTGGACTGAGGATTAGATTAAGGATTGGGTTAAAGCAGCACAAACCAAACTTAAAGCCTATCCAATTAAACACCAGGCCCATACCCACTA
The DNA here is from genome assembly GCA_034695025.1 of Chamaedrilus cognettii. Taxonomy (NCBI): domain Eukaryota; kingdom Metazoa; phylum Annelida; class Clitellata; order Enchytraeida; family Enchytraeidae; genus Chamaedrilus; species Chamaedrilus cognettii. The sequence continues at coordinate 4,509 of JAQIWG010008393.1, read as the reverse complement.
TTGGAGTTAACTGCTAGTAGGCTCAATAGTCAGATTGTCTGCTAAGAAAAGTGGCGTCATGCCACACATAAGCATATGATGACGTCACTTAGGCCTTAGCACATAATCCACCATGGAGCTAATTTGTCTCACAATGAAGGGTATGGGCCTAAGGGTTAGATTGGATCAGGATTAGGTCATGCTAGTGCTGCCGTGTTGTATCCAGTGATAACGGAAGGAAAAAATGACTCTTAGCTGGCATAATATCTATCATCCTTATTCATTAATTACAAAAATACACGGGTGCGGAGTTTTCAAAGGATACAAGAATTTTCGATAACATTTAATCTCTTCTACAGCGGATGATGCAATGAAAAGTAGCAGATATTCTGCACCCTGCCCAATGGCACAAGAAAAAACTGTGAATTGTTAAAAATTAACATTAAAAATATAAAAAATTTAAAATTAAATGTAAAAGACAACAGTGCACCAGGCCGGAGTACCTTGCGAATAGCTCGGGTTCTGTTCCAGAGAAAGTCAAACCAGTCCTCCCACTGGCCCGGCCCCCCCCGGTCGGCAACGTTGCTCAGAAGGTAGTTCATCGTTCGATCGAGGGTCTCTGGGGGTCGCAGCTCGGACGGCAAAGGCATGTCCTGAGTGGGCAACGACCGTGTCACGTCAATACTACGTAAACGATGACGTTAATACTAATGTCAATAGTAGGTCATAGGATTACGAGGTAATTAAAAGGACGTTTCGTACACTTCACCATATTGCAACTCCTATCAGACATTCCGTTTGCACAAAACCGAAAAAGTTCAGGATTAAAAAATAATACTAGGCACAATATCGCAGCTGATGTACACTGAAAGTGCCCCTTAGTGGACCTAAGCCTGCCTCAAAACAGCACACTATGTGCCGGTTTTTTCAACACAAATTTAATGGTGGTTCAGGATTTAACCAATCATTTTGCATAGGTTAAATTCTGAACCACTGTTTAATCCGTGTTGGAAAAACCGGCCGTATATGTGTGATTGCACCACAATCACGCAGTGGGAAAGACGGTGTCGGCGAGTGGGCTCAATCATCGGATTATCTCGCTTACATTTCTTACATTACATACATATTGCATTACATTAAATATAAGAGTAGGGATGCAAAACCAACTACCATAACTTTTACCGTAACTTTTAACTCAGAATCCGACTAAGTTTAAAAAATTTAACAGAAAAACATACACAGACAGATAAACAGACAGACTATCAACAACAAACTGCATTTCAACCTTCATGACTAAGTGTACATACCACATTGCAAATTGCCCACAGTGATGCGATAATTTTAGTCATGTACCTGATCGGCAGAGGACCGGCTGTACTCCTTGACTGCCCTCGCGTGGTCCACCGGCGCGTTCCTGCCCGGCTGTACGACACACCACACTGACGTCATCACTATCACGACCAATCACACACCACAATGAACATTGTTTTAAAAAATGTTAAAAACATATTAAATTTTAAAACAAAATACGTCCAGCCTGTGTTGAATTTAAATTTCACAATCGTTATCACACATTACAATGAAACAAAAGGCTGTGTATGGCATTGGATCAACACTGTCTTCAGGACGGCAGCTGAAATCGCGCTACTGAAGCCTCGACCTTGTCTTTTTCAGTGCAAACGCCTGCCATTGTAAGGGCACTGATTGTCAATTCACCTGTACAACCTGCTGATTGTAAGGGCGCTCAGGATCACAATTGCAACAAGTGTGCGGCATGATATGCTTTAAAAATAAAAAATATATACATAAAAATATATAAATAAAAATCTGTTACCAGATCGGACCCGGCGCCGGTGGGGACCATCTCAAAGATGCTGAGTCGTCGTCGCTCCTCGCGCATGTATCTCTCCTTCTCTGGGCACATGTCCTGACACGACCCCCGCACCGCCTGAGCCGTGGCCAGGTCAGCATGCTTGCCTCCACCGAGAGCTGAGCGGATCCACAGACACTTCTATATAAGTTCAATGATACATTAGGCTGCACTTTCAATCAAGCAATAAAATTCAAAAATTTATACGGTCATGATGTCATCGCACCCACTTCGCGCACTGAAAGTCTTATCTAGGATTTACTTGACACAAAGGCGGAATGGCGTACCGGCCTTGATGAGCTTGTCGCGTGCCTCCAGAAGAGCGAACCTCTCCGCTGCCGTGTTAGCCGTCACCTCTGCCAGTGACCTCAGTGATGAATGACTCACCGCCTGCACTCCCCCCGCATCCTCCTCATCCCTCCCCGGGGTCGGACTCGCACTGCCCCCCCTCCTTCCTGCGGTCATCCTTCTCCCTCCACCCACCCCCTCGCTCGCAGGACCCCCTCCCTCGCCAGCGGTGTTCCTGCCTCCGGTGAGTTTCACTGCCCTTCGCTCCCCTTCAGGTCGCAATCCTGAATACAGCCGCGCGACTGCATGGCTGGTCTTGGGCCGCGCGGCTTCCGTGCCGCGCAGTCGGCTCGGAGACACATCCCAGCTCACGTCCTCGGTGCCCTGCATGCTGCTCAGCTCGTCGTCAAGCTCGCCCCTGATTGGACGATGAGCAAGTTTTGGGTCGGGGTAGGTTGGCGGCGGCGGGTCGCGAGAAATTGGGGTGCGTTTGGTGGGGCTGGGGTTTGTGGGTCGCGCATTCGCGCCAACGACAGCTGCGCCCAATTCATGAAATAAATAGACAAACACAATGATTATAATGACACAATAAATCAATTTGAAAGACTAAATATCATAAAAAAAACAATTCAAAATTGTGATATTAATTTATCTCATATACTGTTGACATTCGCATTATAGGAACTTTGCTTTTAAATAATTAAGGTATATATTTCAGGCAATACATACGTTATGAATGCTACATAAAAGGAAAAAGAATGTTCATTTCGAATTTTTTTATATGTTCAATTAATTTAGTGACAACACACCGGGATTTCTTGGATTCTTTGCGCCCTCTGTATTCCGCCAGAATATCTCGAGGGGTGGTTCCGAGTCAGAAACAATCGTTCCGTTACGCTTGGCATTCGACGCGGACTCCTGAACATTGAACATTAATGATTGCGAAGGTAAATAAAGTAAATTTCAGATTTCAGAGAGCGCATTATTAAAATCCAATCATTATCTATTCAGGTTAAAGTAGTAAATTAGTAAATTTTAAAACTAAAACCTCTGAAAGTAGAATAATATTAAAATTGACAGTATGCAGTGTCAAGTTAAAAATAGCATCACTAGGGAAAAAATTGATCCCCCACCGAAATGCTTACACAACAAAGGTTTCCTCAATGTATAATAGGCTCACAGAACCTTGCCACAATATGCATCAGGCATTTAGCAGAAATACTAACCAGAAGTAATGTCGCTGAAAACAACCACAATTCTTTTTTTAAACAAGAGACTAAAACAAGTAGCGTGGGTGCGAGATTGAGACAGCACTAATTAGCATACGTGATCCGCGAAGTGGACAGTGACGCTGCGAGCGGTAGGATTGAGAAAGACGCGTCCCACTTTGCCAAAGTTCCCAAAGTGCTGCTGAACGCGGCCCATGTCGATGAACGCATCAGGGACGTTCTTCGCTACGATTGCGACCAGATTGGCCGTAGAAGAGGCATCCTCTAAAGGCCGACGACGAATAATCACGCGCGAGCGCAATCTCGCATCGTCATTGGCCAGTCCTGCAATTTAATGCAAGCCAAACAATAATAGAACATTGTAATATTATCAAATATACGCTACGATAAAAGCCTTGCAACACATTTGATCAACAAATCTTAAATTTAAAGAGCTTTACAATACATATTAAAAGATCAAGTCTAGAGCAAGCTGACAAGTTTATGCAATATGCATTGCATATGATAACAAATTAAAATATATAGTATATCAGCATTTTATAAATGACCGTCTCACAATGATTTATTTAAATTAAAATGTTCTTCTTTTTTAAAACTATATTTAATTAACAACTGCTAAATTATTTTTTTAACGACTAATTCATAATATCTATGCTAATGATATTTTAAGAGATTTAATGCCTACTTCAATATATAATAAGCCATATAAGCAAAAACATCAGTTTCATATATCTAGATGCCAATTTATCAAAGAAATACAAATTCTTAGGCCCATCGCATACCTCCCTCCACATTTAATCTTCCTGCCACGCCTCCTCCTGCTGCATCCCGCTCTTCATTTCCCCGCACATCACCCTTCACTCCCCCTTCCTCTTGTCCAGAAGAACCTGCTATAACCGGCGCAGAAAAAACCCGAGACACACCTGCCGCTTCCAAATTTCCGAAAGTGCTAGATGCCCCAAATACACTTAAACCAGTGGATGTACTTGGTGCTCCAAATACAGTTGAACCAGTGGCAGAACTCGGTGCTCCAAATATATTTGAAGCGGTAGAAGTTCTCGGTCCGCCAAATACATTTGAACCGCTGGAAGTACTCGGTGCTCCAAATACATTTGAACCGCTGGAAGTACTCGGTGCTCCAAA
>JAQIWG010008392.1:0-11455 GCA_034695025.1 Chamaedrilus cognettii | reverse complement strand
AACAAATTTTAGGGCGTCTATACCACAGCGACGCCACTCCACGTCATCAATGCACACCACGTGACTCACCACGCGCCTCTAGCCCAACGGCTAGCCCAGCCGCTGTCAGTGTTTTAGCACAGCCAGAGCGGCATGAGCCTGTAGGGTGTAGTAAACAAGACCCGTTTTCTCTAAACTGTAGATTACCCAATACTTAAGCTAAAAATAAGCTTGAAGTTGCTGTAGATAACTCAACATCTGACCAATCAACTTGTAATTATAAGCTAAGCGATTCAGAGTCAACTAACTACAGGAGAAGCCTTGGCCCGATCGTATATTGAATCGGCTCGCTTGGACCGACACGGGTTTAAGCACCGGGCAGCTGATCGGACCGCTTGGGCCGATTTTGTGTAGCGCACTGACGCATAGGCAGGCCCGCTTGGGGTGATGTAATTAAGAGGTTAATGCATCTTTCGCCGTCGAAAGAAAGCTTCCGCCCAGACTGCAGGTTCTTGTTACAGTTCTTGTTAAAGTTCTTATTGGAGTTCTTGTTCAAGTTCTTATTAGTGTTCTTATTCAGGTTCTTGTTACTGCTCTTGTTCTAGTTTTTGTTACAGTTCTTGTTTCCCCCGCTGGTCGCAGAGCGAGGGCAAGCAGACGCAGCTGCTGATGCGCCTCCAGTCTCTGCTGCACAGCGACGCACGCAGCAACGCGACGGCCATCGGCGAGGTGCTCGGCTACTTCCTGCAGCGATTGAGCTCCGCGCAGGGGGCCACGCGCAGGCAGGCCGTCAAGGTAAACCCTCCCCTATAATGTTAATCCAACCCTGAACTATATCCTGCTTCCGTCAGCGACTTCCTGACTACCCTAGCCCTCCCCTACTACCCTTATCCGCTCATGCAAGCCTAATCCAACCGTGAATTAAACCCTCCTTCCCGCAGCGACTTGGCTTTTTGCAGGGAGCCCAGCGCAGGCAGGCTGTCAAGGTAACCCATCCCTACTACCGTAACCCTCTCCAGTCCATTCTAATTTTGTTGCACGCTGGCCTGTGAGGCTATCTTCATGTTATAACAGGCTAGATGTTGATATTTGAGCTGGATTTTTACTTGCAGATGCCCTTCCTGTCACCAACCAGAATAATGAATTTTCTGGGACAATGATTATCAGCTAGCGACACTTGTGCATTTAACAGCCTTGCTGAGGGGCCTGTAACGCATGGTTTCATAGTTGACGGCACGGCACTGAAACCCAGGTCCTCTGGACTCTTAGTCCGACGCTTTAACCACTACACGGACAACCCATCTACACCTTTTAATCCCCTTCAGGCCGGGAAAAAAGAATTGACTTGCGGCCCAGAGCGTCCCAGGCGAGTCGTTAAAGGCGACTAACGAAGAGGGAGCGGTTCTGTGCTGGCGCCCTTGCACAGAACCAGACTGTATAATAGTCTTTGTGCTACACACGGTCCCTAAAGTATAAAAAAATAAAAACAAATAAACCACTGCACCACAGTGCCTCGCTGGGCATGACATTTTTTGGTGTATTCAATTTTAGTTTAATTTTTCTTGCCTGGCATTGATTCTGCCTGTGATTCGAGCGTAGTGCCAACTGGTAACGTTTCTTGATAAATTCCGTACTTGACTTTAGCGAGCGAAATTAGCATTACGAGACGATCCGGTTTACTGTCATCCTGACCATTCCTCGAATGTGCTGAGGCCGCCCTTGTCATGCAGGGTTTGTCGCTGGTGCTGTCCAAGTCGCTGCTGGAGGGGCCCGCAGGGCCGGGGGAGGAGCCTATGGAGACCGGCCGCGCCCACATGGCCCTAATGCCCGCCCACCGCTGGCTGTTGGAGCAGCTCCCGTCCATCCCTCAGTTTGAGAGCGTGAGGACCGCCGCCTGCTTCGCGCTCAGACGGGTCCGCTGCTTTACTTCAAGCTTTTTGCATCTCCAATCACTCACTCTAAAACGCAGTGGCTACTAGGTATCCTATACTACTCATCTGAAGCTAATTGTGCTGATGCACTTTGTGTGCCGCTGCTAGCGTCGAGAGGTCTAATTGAAGTATTTCACACGTCTCTCGGACAAGTGGTATTGGACAACAAACTGTCCTCTTTGCTTTTCCAGCACCTAACCGTAGACGCTCTTTACACGCAAATGGGTTGATTAGTTGATTGTATTTTCTTCTACTATGTCATACTTACTCACCTTATTGTCATACTTACTTATCTGCATGTCATACCTACTTACCTTATTGTCATACTTACTTATCCGCATGTCATACCTTCTTTCCTTATTGTCATACTTACTTATCTGCATGTCATACTTACTTACCTTATTGTCATACTTACTTATCCGCATGTCATACCTACTTACCTTATTGTCATACTTACTTCTCTGCATGTCAGACCTACTTACCTTATTGTCATACTTACTTATCTGCATGTCATACCTACTTACCTTATTGTCATACTTACTTACATTAATGTCATACTTACTTACCTTAATGTCATACTTACTTACCTTAATGTCATACTTGACAGATGATACTTACTAGAGTATCAGGCCTGTGTTGTGGTTATGATTGCCAGGTCTATGTTGTGGTTGGCAGATCTTGGTTATGGTTATTAGGCCTGACTTGTAGTTGCCAGGCCTGAGTTGCGGTTGCAGACTTTGGTTACGGTTGTGGATGTCAGGCCTGGGTTGTTGTTGTGGATACGAGGCGTGGGTTTTTGTTGTGGTTGCCAGGCGTGTCAGGTTGAGACGGACGCCGAGTGGATCAGTGCGTACATCGTCTATCTGTCTGAACACACCACCGACCTTGACCTCCACGACCTTGACGGCCTTGCTCTCGTGAGTACATGCGGCCTTGATGGCTTTGCTCTTGTAAGTAGGTCTACATGCGGCCTTGGCAGGCTTGCTGTCGTCAGTTCTTGAATCGGTCGATTGTGATGGGTCATTGTATTGTGATATAGGTCAGTTGCGTATGATTGGTCTGGATATGAATCATTTAATTATAATTGGTCAGGATGTGGCTTAATTGATTTTAATTAATCAAAATAGGTCAGTTAATTGTGATTGAGACGGCGTATGACTCCGTTAAAAGGATATGACTCAGTTGATTATGATTGGTCATCATATGGATCAGTGGATGATGATTGGTTGTGACATGGGGTTGGTTGATTGCGATTGGTCAGGATATGGGACGATGATTGTGATTGGTCAGGATAAGTGTCTGCTGACATTGATTGATCAAGGTATGAGTCAATTGATTATGATTAGTCTGGATATAGGTAAGTTGATTGTGATTGGTCAGGATATTGGTCGGTTGATATAAATTTGTCAAGATATAAGTCAGTTAATTGTGATTGGTCTCGGTTGATTGTGATTGGTCATGATATGGGTTAGTTGAATGTGAGTGGTCAGGATATGGGTCAGTTGATCGTGGAGAGGTCGACGTTGATCAATCACCTGCTGCCCACGGAGGAGTGGAGCGGCGGCGCGCTCAAGGACGTCGTACTGGCGGCGATGATCGGTCTGTTTCACCACTACCTCACGCGCGCTCAGCAGACTCAAGTTGACGCCTACTCGTGGGTAGGAACTGGAGATTATTTGCTCATTTCACTAGATCTAGGTTTGTTGTGCACCATGTTCTAAAGAAACCGGAGCCTCCTCGACTCAACTTGCCTCGCATTTCAAGCAATTTTTTTGAGCTATTGTTAACTTTTGTAATTGATAGCAATACATGTAATTGTTAAGTCGAGTTTGTGTGCTAATTAACAGGATATTTCTGCAGGTGAATCTGTGAACAAAAGAACTTGGCTCTTCTCTAATTATTCTAATGTATTTGTGAGAGTGCTTCCTTGTGTCCAATCCAATGTGCAGGGTCTGAAATATGGCACAAGATTCTAACAATTGTGAATAGCGGACGATGAGCCCATTGTTGCTGTTTTGGAACAATGAAATGTAGCGTAGTATTCAAATGAGGCTGCTAGGGTGTACCCTGTGTGTCCAGTCCAACACGCAGGACCAGATCCGCGTGCAGTGGCCGGCCGGCACATCGGCCACGCTTAACGTGCTCGTCGTACACGCCATGATCATCCTCCTCACGTACGGCCGGCCAGAGGGTCAGCGCTCTTCTTCTTTTAGTTAGCTTCTTTTTCTTTTTTTTTTGGGTATTTTAGGGACCGTGTGTAGCACACAAGGGCTATATACAGTCCGGTTCTGTGCAAGGAAGCCCGCAGAGAATTGCTCCCCCTTATTTAGTCGCCTTTTTGACTGGCTCGGGGAGCTTTGGGCTGCAAGCCAATCTTAGTTGCCTGGCCTGCAGGGGGCTTTAGATAGCTAAGCTATTAGCTACGTCAATTGACAAGTCACAAGACCCCTTGCAAGCTGGGAAACAAAGAATTTTACTTGCAGCTCAGAGCTCCCTGGGCGAATTGTAAAAGGTGACTAAAGAAGGGAGAGCCATTCTGTGCGGGCTCTCTTGCACAGAACCGGACTGTATATAGTCTTTGTGCTACACACGCTCCCTAAACTACAAAGTAAACATCGAGTTACAAGCTTATCTTTTTGCGCTGTTGAAGTCAGCCTATGCTTAATTTAGTTCATAGAACACATTTAGGGAGGGTAGGTTAACTTGTCTCTCGTAGCTTCCTACTTCTGTGTTGTTTCAGCAGGGAATGCGGCCACAAAATGCGCTTGTGTATACACATGTTTTATTAGATAATGCTTTCTCCTACCCCATTTGTCGTTCTTTTTGGGATGCTCTTCAACTTCAACTTCTGTACTGCACTCCACCCTAATGGATGACTATTTGTGGAGCTAACAAACTTAGACCACTTTAGCCAAGGGTGCACGGAGTGACTTGAAAATGTTTGCCGCAACCGGTATTCGAATCGACGTGGTGTCTGTATTATTGATATCTCCTAAAGGAGAGGTTTTGCGTGGAGGTTGGATTGGTTTAGTGCCAGTGTTGCGTGCCGCAGGCCCGAGCAAGTTTAATGCCAGTGTTGCCTGCTGCAGGCCCGAGCAAGTTCACGGAGCTGGTGGACGCCTGGTTCCCTGAGGCCGGGCCCCAGCCCTCCGCCTACCTGGTCGACACATCAGAGGAGGCCCTCCTGCTGCCTGATTGGCTCAAACTGCGCATGATTCGCTCCAGCATTCCGCGATTGGTTGACGCCGGTATGCGGTACTTGCCCTAGATCCGCTGTACATATGCTGAGGCGTACCGTAATGCTATGCAATACTTGCCTATGCAAATTTGCATACGACTAACTCAAAGCTTATATAGTGTAGCTATGCCCAGTTGCTTAATGGAGTTTCTTAATTAAATGATCTGAGATCTGTTTCTTAGTAGCCAATTGCGTTGCTTGAAATAGATCTAGGATTTGTTTTCACTGCCCTGATTGGCCGGATGACATGACAATCTCTTATCTAATTTTATGCTTCCATTGGACAACTGAACAGGGTCTTTCTGTTGTTGATGCGTTACGAATTGGGCAACCCTAGTTTCTGTTGCTGCTCCCCAGCCCTGGTAGACCTGGACCACAGTCAGCTACTGCTGTTACATACTGTTGATACTTGTGTAATGATGTACCCCAGTTCTCCACCATGTAATGTAGTTGATTTTACTACTAACTAACTTTGGTTCTATTGTTTGATTAAAGAAATTGAATTGTCTTATTCCGTTGAATTGTTTTTAGAATTTGAGGACTAGCTTCACTTCTATAGAGAGTACAACGCTTTCAAAGTACTGTATCGTTAACACTTAATGTTGTCGTTAACAATTTTAGAACTCTGGCTCGATTCTCTTCCTTGATTCAGTTCTTCAGCTCTCAGCTGTTAGATAGCTTGTAAATAGCCAGATAGCTCTGGCAATCGGTAGATCGTTTTCTTACCTTTTTTGTATCCTGCTTCCCTTGGCTTATATAACTTTACTAGGTACAACGGAGGTCCACAGGTTACAGGCAGACTAAATCAAACCAGGAAATCGAGTAAAATCGGAACAAATAAATCCTATAGCAAAGGCTTTCAATCAAACCAAAATCAGACCAAACACAGAACAAAATCAGACCAAACTCAGAACAAAATCAGATCAAACAGAACAAAATCAGACCAAACTCAGAACAAACTCAGACCAAAATCAGAACAATTTTCCCGCACCTACGATTCAAGCAAACGATGTTTTTCCATCTCCGTTTGCATGACATATTCTTGGTGCGTTAAAAGTGCAATATACATACATACATACAACAAAATCAGACCAAAGCGATAAACTTATCCCACCGAATCAACCTTCACCCGACATCTAATCTCTCAGACCAAAAGCGATTAATTACTCCGACCAAACAACCCTTCAACTGGTGTCTGTTTCTCAACACTCTTTGTTCTGATTCTCTCAGAGCAAATGCAGTTAATCGCTCCCACCATAGTCTTACATCCTGTCCTCTGCCTGCTTGCATTACTCAGACCAAACGACCCTTGGACTGGTATCTGTCTTTCAACGCTATTCGTTCCGATTCTCTCGGAACAAAAACAATTAATCGCTGCCAGCATAGTATTATATCCTGCCCTCTCCCCGGCTGAACGATACCCTCTTTTATTACTATACATCGCTTGTCACTACTATCTCTATTACTGTTGTTGCCCGCCCAGCCCTGTTACATACTGTTGATACTTATTAGTATTACTTTTATTCCTGTTGTTGCTCCCCAGCCCCGGTGGACCTGGACCACAGTCAGCTGCTGCTGTTACATTCTGATGATACTTGTCACTATTATCTTTATTCCTATTGTTGTTACATATCGTTGATACTTGCCACTGCTATCTTTATTCCTATTGTTGTGCCGGCCATGCAGCCCTGGTGGACCTTGACCACAGTCAGCTACTGCTGTTCGTCCAGTCGTTTGGCATCCCCGTGTCCAGCATGACCAAGCTGCTGCACTGCCTGGATGCTGCTGTTGAGCTGGACGGGGGAGGGGCCATGCGCCAGGTCTGTCATATTTCACATCTAGAATAATTGTCGTGAGATTTCAGTTTTATAACAGTTTAGTTAGAGGTTAGCAAATAGTTTCCATTTCAGATATCTTGCTTTTGGAACAAATCACAAATTCAGTTTCATTTCAGTTAGTTTTGTATTTCAGTTAGATTGCTTGTTTTTTGTAGTTTAGTATGTAGCACAAAGACTATACAGTCCGGTTCTGTGCAAGGGAGCCTGCACAGAACCACTCCCCCTTCTTTAGTCGACTTTTACGACTGGCCCGGGAAGCTCTGGGCTGCCGTATTTCAGTTGGAAGTTTCAAGTAATTTCAAGTTCAGATATCGTGCTTCTAAAACTGATCGCTATATTCATTCATGTCCCGGACATGACAATAAACTGTGTCCGGCAGTCGTGCTCTGCTGCCATCATCGGGCAGGTTGGGCGTCAAGAAGGGCATCCGATCCGTAAAACCTGGCGCCAAATGTCAGTCATGAACACGACCTTGTGGTCTTGGCTCGCCCAAGTGTCTATAAGATGATGCTGGGTTTGGAGGGTGGTAAAACGGGTGGGTGGTGGCTGGAAGGAGTGCAGGGCCGCGGGGTCACCTGCTGGGGCTGGGGGAGGTATCCACCTTTAGGATTTCCATTTGCAGCCATGTCCGTGGCTGCAAATGGCCTACCCCTGCATAGGCGGGGAATGCTGAAAGAACGCGCGACTGTGTGTGTGTGTGGAGGGGGTGGCTATTTCAGTTTCAGTTATTGTTAAGAGAAACATGTTTGTTTCAGTTTCAGTTATCGTTAAGAAAAACATGTTTGTTTCAGTTTCAGTTATTTTGAGCGTAAGGTGTTCATTTCAGTTATCATTAAGCAAAGCGGTTTGTTTCGGTTTCAGTTATCAAAAGGTGTCAGTTTTAGTTCTAGTTTGAGATTGGGTGGCGCTGTGCGTGCAGGCCGTGTCGGACGACGCGTACATGGCGCAGCTTGTGGAGGTGCAGCGCATGAGGGGCGCGCAGGGGGGTGAGCGCTTCCACACCCTCCTCACAGAGGGCGCCACTGTGGACGACCTCTCGGCGGCGCGCTGCGGTGGGTAGTAGGGGGTAGTGAGGGTAGTAGGGGGTAGTTGGGGCCGCATAGGGGTGCGAGCGCTTCCACACCCTTCTTGTTGCATTCTTTCCACTTGTGTGATTGATAATAAATGTAGTCACGTTTATTACATGCATGATTTGTAAATTGTCTACTGAGCGATTCAGAGGCGTGTGGCGGAGCGCAGTAGCAGAGAAAAAGTGAAGCGTACAAGTCTAGTTGTAATTGCTGTGAGTCGTTCTAAACAGTTCCGCCTTCGGCTTTCCTTTGAAAACTATAAATGAATTGCGTGTCGAATCTCAGCAGATGGCTCATTCCACTTGCGTGATTGGTTGTCATCCGTACATGCAGAAGATGAGCAGCGAGTGCGGATTGGTCCGGTGGCGCGCACAAGTTCTTTCACTAGTCAGAGTGCTGCATCCACTCAGCAGGACTCTGCTGGCAGTGATGTGGGCGCGCTCTCAGATCTCATTTTGCAGGTTAGCCTTTATGTATATGGACCCCCTACAGGCCGGAAAACAAAGAATTGATTGCAGCCCAGAGCTCCCCGGGTGAGTCGTAAAAGGCAACTAAGGAAGGGGGAGTGATTCTGTGCCTTGCCCTCCGCGCAGAATTAGACTAAATTAGAAATTTAATTAGACTGGATATCGTTGCTACACACGGTCCTTAAACTCCCAAAGCCCAAACCATCAGGTATTTAGCGGATATTTTTATCCTAACGCCTGCCAACTGGAGTAAAATGAGAATCGATGTGCAGCCCAGAGTTCCCTGGGTGAGGCGTTAAGGACGACTAAGGAAGTGGGGCGCTTTTTTTGGAATGTGATAGTCTTTGTTACTACACGGTACATACGGTCCTTAAACTTCAAACTTCTTAGTGTAAACGTGGGGCCTACAAAAAATATTCTTTTTAAAACGATAATTGTTGTTACTATTTATTTGAAGTATTAGTTGATTAAAAGTTTAGTGAATGTTTGGTATATGATGCGACTGAATCTAGGTATTTGTATGCATTCTAGGTATTTGTTGTGACGTCGAGCACTGCCACAACCGAGCGACAGAAACTGTTTCGCACCCTGCTCAAGGTATTGGTGATGATTCTTGAGCCATCAATTGTTCTGCTAATTCGTCTGGTTGAAGCGGAACCCCAGTGTGTGCCGCGAAACACCAGTTTGTTCCGCTGAAACACCAGTGTGCTGAAGCGCCAATGTTTTCCACGAAACACCAGTGTGTTCTGCAGAACACCAGTGTTTTGCGAAACACCGGTGTTTCGCTAAAACACCAATGTGTTCCATGGAACATCAGTGTTTCACGGAAAACCGGTGTTCCATGGAACACCAGTGTTCCGTGGTGAGTAGTCAAGTGTTTTTGTCAACCAGCAGAAGAAAAATAGCAATTTTTACTCCAAAATTTATTTTTGTCAGCTCATTTATATTTAGTCTCCGTTGTATAAAAAGTGTTTTGCGCACTCCTCGTCAGCCAACTCGCTGTGCCCGCAAGCGTTTTATTACTTGTGTTCCTCAACCTTTTTTGCAAAAGTTGAGTGTTCCTTTTAACAGAAAAGATTGAAAATACCTTGGTCTTTAATGAACTGCTACCCCTGCGGACCGGGAACAAAGAATTGGTCTGCAGCCCAGAGCTCCCCGGGCTTGTCGTAAAAGGCGACTAAAGAAAAAGGGCAGCGGTTCTGTGCCGGCTCTCTTGCACAGAACCGGACTGTATATAGTGGCGCTTGTGTGCTAGACACAATCCCTATGCTACAAAAAGAAACTTAAAATGTTGTGTTCAGGGCATCCATGATATAAGAACGGCGGCCATGACAGTCGAGGCGCTGGCTCGTCTGCTGGGAGGGGTGAGGGAGGGAGAGGGCGTGGAAACAGCACGTCAGCTTGCCGCCGGTCTGTCTCACTGCCACCACCTCGCCTGCCCCCTGCTGCGCATCCTCGCAGCAAATCAGGTATCGTTTATTTGTTTATTTGAAAGCTGGCGACAAATCGCAAGCAGAGGACAACGCTCAAAAATAAACAAAATTCTTGTCGCTTTTTTGTGTTTTTGATCTTCTTACGGTGATTTTTTTATGATAACACTTCGAACAGTGAACTCCAATGTCTGAGATGTGTGAGAAAGTAGGCACCATTTTCATGCGTTTCTTTCCGTAGTTTTATACTGCTTTATGTAAGTAGTTTTTAGACTTGCTTGTGCTATTGCACGTGTGAGCTATCTATATATATTTTATATTGTTTGCCATTAAAATGGTTCAAGTATATACTGCTGTACCAACAAACAAATCATGCGTCTATTGGGTTTTTTGTCCACAGAAGAACATTATCAGTGCGCTGTCTGGGTCGGAAAATAAATTGCCTAAAATTTTGCCATGAGAATTCTTGTTGCAACAAAGGATCAATATACAATTTACCAATGGCCTTCGCTACGATTGAAGCTAAATTCCCCAACTGCCAATTTTTTCTTTATTTTGCGATCGGCAGATCAAGCCCTGAACATTATCCAATGAGGGAAGATTAATAATCGTATGAATTGTTAAATTTTGTGGTCAGAGCTCTCACTACCCCCTGCAGGCCGGGGAGCAAAGAATTGACTTGCAGCCCAGAGCTTCCCAGGTGAGTCGTAAAAGGCGATTAAAGAAGGGAAGCGGATCTGTGCGGGCTCCCTTGCACAGAACCGGACTGTATATAGTCTTTGTGCTAAACTACAAAAACCCTCAAAAATGGTCGGAGTTCCGCAGATAAGCAAAACATTTAAAAATTGATTTTAAAAATATTTTCTCTTCAGCCTGACTTCAGCTCGAGAGTGGCAGAGCCTCTTCTCAGTTTACTGGGAGCCGGGTCGCAGACTAACCTGTCTAGACTGCTCGCCGACAGTCTGGCTGCCAGGAGCAGGAATGCAGCATCTGGGGGAGGGATTGAAGTATTGGTGGAGGTCACCCTTGCCACGGAACATGGACCATGTTCTGGACTAAAACCTGAACTGAGGCTGACTCAGGGTGAGCTGTTTTTGTTTTTGTAGTAGCCCGTCACGAGGAGGTGATGCCCCGTTTTACCAGCTGATGGTCGCTGGTGGTGGTTCTACTGTAGACTGGTAGGCATCATAGGAACACATGTGACTGACGAATTTAAACAACCTTTGCCAAGAAGGTACGAAGTGACTCTAAATCGTTGCCTCGGCCGAGATTCAAACCGACAACTGTCGCACTTGTAATCCGAGCTGTTTGTTCAATTGGATGATCAAGCTGCTCCTGTCGTGAGTGCCACGCTGAATGAAAAAAAAAAGAATAATTGTCTTGTTTTTGTACTGGACTGGTCCCGGACATGACACTAAACTGTTTCCGGCAGCCCTGCCCCTGCTGCCACCATAGGCAGAACGAAGCGTGGCCGAGAGATCTAAGTCGCTGGTCGCGGATTA
>JAQIWG010008391.1:0-11455 GCA_034695025.1 Chamaedrilus cognettii | reverse complement strand
CCCCTACTTCTCACCCCCCCTAACCATGCCGTGCCATTATCCAACATCCTCTCACTACTCTATCCACTCGTTATAACCTCGCGCGAGATGGCGACACAGCTCGACCGGCATTCAGACAATTTAATTAGCGCCTAAACTGCGCACTGCGCATGCGCGCCGTCGACCAATTACAGGCGAGTAATGATGCCCTCATGAGCCGTGCAGTAATCCTCGTACTCCAATATTAGACGTTTTGTCCGCATTCGCGCGTATGATGACTTCACAGCGTCGTTAAGGGTTTAGGAAAGGATAAAAATAACGATATGAAGGCTGAAGAGGATGGACTACATTGTATTACAGTGTCGCTGTGACACACACAATTATTTTTAAAGAGAGTTCACACGAAATTGTCTCATATTACGATGAGCGTCTTCGGTTTTACAAATTTATCTTGAAGTGCAACATTATTTTAAGCAAATTGTCAGTAGACAATTTGCTTAAAATAATGTTGATGTTAGGGGGCCTCTGTCCCCTCCTTTTTTCGTGAAATCATTGGTACAGGGGTGGGGGGGGAGGTATCGTCAGATCAGATCGTGTCATAAGGTTAGCTTGACGAACTATTTACACATTTTCCATTTCAAACGAAATTTAGTTTGATAATTGTCGTGTCCGAACCAGTCATGATTGGCTGTTTGATAAATTTTGTGCCTTCATGTTTGTTTGACAAAGTTTTTCGAAGCATGCTACGCATCGTAGCATGCTTCGAGTCTTGCGGTGAGCGCTTGTATATACTGTAGACACCTTTCTTCTCTTAAACGGGTGCACACTACTGATATAAAAGGAGTAGTAAGAGGCCTGAGTAGACTATAGGCGTCCTACAGCCCTTATACTGCCATGCATGCGCCCTTGTACTAACGCTCTACCGAGCAGCCTCGGTAGATGGACGCAGAACAAGCGTGTAACTCAAACTGGTCAATAATCGCATCTCTCTCCAGTACCGCTTTGCCGCCGATGTCGAGTATTGATTAGCTATCGATTTGTAACGTTGTCTGTCTGTGTTGCCGCAGGGCGGCGGGGGGTGGGCGGAGTAGAAACGGAGCGATCCGCAGAAATACCGACAAGGGGGGGGGATCCACAAACGTAGATAGGCATGCTACTGCAAGAGAAAGATTAAAATGCCGGAGAGAAGGTCCAGTGGAGGAGACAGATAAAGACCGATAGATTAAAACCTACCAAAAACAAGAATGACAGGCAGAAATCACTGTAGACATTGCAGTTAGTCATTTTAGTTTGTCACAACGTCAAGCGCTTTGAGGCTTTTGTTGCCGCTCTCATATTCCGCGACAACAAAAGCCAAAGTTGGAGCTGCGGAGAAGGAGAGTCTATTGACAGGAGTATTTGAGGAAGAGCTGGAGGAGCAAACAGAGGCGCACGGCGCGAGTGCATGCCTGCAGGGCGAGTGAAGAGTGCCACGAGGGGAGAGAGACGCGTTTAATTACACGAGTCCACTCTCAGCCATACAGTCGGTCCACCCCCCCACCCCCCCTCAGCCCCCCCAGCCCCCCAGGTGGCAGGCACACAGTCGGCACAGAAAACAATCCATCGCCTCTGCGTCTGCGTGTTATTGGATCTGCACGCGACGCGCTTCTGCCCCACCCCCCCACTCCCTGCAGCCATTGTTGAAACTGTGCCCACCCCGCCCTACAGCCCCGCTTTCCCGGCCAGAGCTGTACGCCGCCCAACAGCCCTGCTTGCCCTCCCGGAGCTCTGCTCCTACCCTCTTTCCTGCTCCCGACACTTTTATTTCTTCTCAAGCAGAGCATCTTGTCATTCTTATTCTGGATTCCTATTTCAGTCTTTATAGCACGTATCTGGTCACTGAGTGTAGCCCCCCTCCGCTTCCTAATTCTTTTCCCCGTCGCCTCCATCTTCCCCCCCCCATGTCCTTCTACTGCCCCGTCCCCCCGGTCGCTCGTTTGCTGCCCCTGCTCCCTCGGCGCTCAGGGACGTGGGTCGCCTCCCTGCAATCACTCATAGCAATTATTGGCATGATCGAGTCCCTGGGGGGACGAGCTGGGTCGAGCAAACAGCGCGTCGTGCCGGGGAGGGGGGCTGATGTCTTCATTTCACGTTCGATAGAGGGCGCAGTGGAGTGAGCAGCGATACGGCAATGGAACAAGTCGAGCCGGTACTGCAGCACGATAGACGCTATTCGGTTCGCTTGCTTGTATTATCAATTGTCTACACGCAAAGCGCTTGTGCGCAGTAGGACTAGTCAGTTTTTATTAGTTTGCTGTTTTGATCGACAGTATAGGAGATCACTTGCAACCGTAACGATAACAATCCACATACCCGCCCTCCAGCGATATAAAAATTGGAATAGTGCCTATAAGTGAATGTGGCATCGATAGAGCCTGAGCAAAAAAACGCAAAAAGCTACCGTTTTTATGTCTATTTCCCCTTTCTATGTCATTCTCCCAACCAGCATCATCATCATATTGTTCTTACATTTTGTATGCAATGGCATTCAGCACAAAATTTTATGCTGCAGAAGAAAAAACGTTGAAAAAAGTTTTAGCGTTTCTAAAACGGGTTAGGGTATACACCGTTCCAACATACTCGTACATGTACATATTGAACTTCAAGTGAAAACGGCGTCCTCACCCTATGCTCTGTACCAAACACCGCTTCTGTTCACTTTGACGCATTAATTAATAAACTGTATAAAATTCATGACAAGACCAGAACAACCTTACACCCGTTGAATATCGAAGTTATATAACGTTGCATCTGTTTCCATAATTATCTTCTCTTGGCTCTAACCACCTGATTTAGTTATTTTTAGTTGACTCCGCGAGTCAATTTCTTACAGCTGACTGTTGAT
The DNA here is from genome assembly GCA_034695025.1 of Chamaedrilus cognettii. Classification (NCBI taxonomy): domain Eukaryota; kingdom Metazoa; phylum Annelida; class Clitellata; order Enchytraeida; family Enchytraeidae; genus Chamaedrilus; species Chamaedrilus cognettii. The sequence continues at coordinate 8,592 of JAQIWG010008391.1, read as the reverse complement.
CATGCGAGGAATTGGCTCGCATCTAATTAACGAACACAAACACACGACCATGATCCTCATACACTAGGCTATTGTAAATCGTGCGATTTGATTTGACTGTGGTCCTACAACAGTCGGGCATGCAGTAGGCCTAACAGATATATATATATATATATATATATTATACTCAATATAGGCCTACAGCTAGACAGAATCGTATTGCTACGATCGTTGCTTCGATACACGCTCCGGTTACTTGTATATAACTTATACTGTACAATGAATGTCATATTCGGTCATCGATGCACAGAGCCGTTCAGTTTACACGCACGTTCAAATGGTGTTGTCTTAATTAAGCAGACATGCGCCACTTTCGATACTGGGCCGTTACTCATCTTCTCTGTGTGGTTCGGAATGTTATCGACTCACAGGCCTTCACAAACTTTTTTTGCATAAATACTAATAAATTAAGCCCCTAGGCTTTTTTTATTATCCTTATTATTGGGCATCAAAAACCCTTATTGAGGACACATTTTGAACTTATTTTATTCCGAACAATTTATTAGTCTTTGTCCAGTTATTTAACGTAAAATACTAAATTCACTGATATGCAGCTATTTGCAAGGCTCGAATATGACATGTCGAAAATAATGACAGCACTTATTGACAGAACTGTTGAAACTATTTACATGCGTATTGCTACACAAGTATTGCTTGAGATACACGTTTTCATAAACAACGAACTGCTTGTTTCAATAATGCAAAGTCAAGATACATTGACGGACTATTTACAACACGCGTATTGCTTGCTGTACACAGCTATTGCTTCGATACACGTCAACACTTTATACTCTTCAGTGACAATAATTTCTACAAGCGACACTACCCGCAAAACTCTTCTAAAAACAAACAATCATTACCACGACCTACAAATTTAATCAGTTCTTTTGGATATGTTGCATTGGTGGCAGACGATTATGTTATCAGTCTACAATTGGTATCGTTCATATTTTCAGCTTTTCCAAAGTAATTTTTAAATACCTTAAACTTAATTTGTGGCCTTAGGCCTAAGCGCAGATGACGAAAGGCTCCAAGTAAAGATTATGAGGAAAACAGAGACTGACATTTGCTCCAATTACTGCCACATACAATATCTCCTCTCCCCCCTTCCCCCCTCCCCCCACATCCCTCACACCCCCGTGAGTGGAGCGAGCATGAGTCGACAGAGACCCGCGCACTGCCTGACGTCTGCGAGTAAAGCGAGCATGAGTCGACCGAGACCCGCGCACTGCCCACACCTGTAACACATTGAGCAAAAACTGCATGCTATATAATGTCTGCATGCTGTAGTACTTATGTTTCGCACAAACCTCTAGACTGCAATATATCATAATGTCCCGCTTCACCGATCAGCAACAAATGCTAGCATCAACTACCAGCTATATCAGCTACCTCGTCGAGCCTCGAGGTTGCAAGTCACGAGAGATTTGTAGCCGATTAGATACGAATATAAAAATCGAAGAATAGGCCTACAAATAATTAAATATTCTATTTCCGCTTTAAGTATACTGACACGTAGTAGGCCTGCTGCACAGTGCACATTGCGATATTTGTTGCATTCGCTGCTGTGCGCACATCTCGGTGTGCAACTGTTATTTAACGAGCATGCATATTAAATGTACGATGGTTTATCATTATTCAAATTATGCTTGGATTCCTGCGCGCGTTGTTCGACGACTTTCTCAATTATAGTGGTAGAATAATAACTGTAGGCCGTCTGCCGTCTGCCGTCTGCTAGATTTGTTAATTTATTTCTTCAGTCGAGCTATTTACCAGCAAAAACGGACGTTAAAACTTTGGGCACGTTGCAATAAACTTTATTAGAAAAATACAATCCAATTTATTTGATTTTTTACCGATAAGTCAATTCACGCTTTTCAGCGTGAATTGACTGACCTATCGAACTCTACAAATTATCCAGAAACCACTCGAATAAGCACAAACCTACCGGTCCAGTCCAGTCCAGTAGTGCGTTGAGCAAGCCACGGTGTACTCTGTATATGACGTTCTCTGTAGAAGGCTGCAATCGGTTCTTCGCTTGTTCATTCGACTTTCTTCGTTCTTTCTCAACTTTCTCCTATATGTAACCCCTGTTCTTTAACTTCACAGATTGTCCGTCCATAGGCCGGCGCGCTGGCTCCCATAACTCCCCCCTCCCCCTAACTCAGAACAAGAACATCACGGAGCGCATCGCTAATAGGCCTAGCGGAGTATCGCTACCGCTGAGCGTAGAATGCACTCACTGTATCTAGGCGTTAACCCTAGGTAGATATTAATACACAGACTATACACCGCACTGCGACTGCAGCCACATCTGTATGTGAGTACGTTGCAAAAAACTTCGCCACCAAACAATGAACTGCGCGCGTGTGAGCCATATTATGTTCTCGCTGTCATCTGCTCGTATAACATCAGTCCTGTTAATATAACTAGGCCTATCAGTCTATCCCTCTGTTTAAATCAGGCTAACTACATGGAGTGTTATGCACACAATATTATTGCGTGAACTATAGACAGTTGGCAGCCGTATCTACAGTATAGGGCCTGCTTCAGCGCGCCTCGAGTGCGAGGCCCATCCAGCGGTCGCCGCCACGATTCCAACTGATCGAATGTTGGTAGCGAGCCAGAACTTTGCGACTGCGCCTGTGCTGCTGCTGCTGCTGCTGCTGCTGCTGCTGCTGCTGCTGCCGCTGTGCTGCTGCTGGTCTCCCTCTGAAGGTTATCCAACTTATCCGCGGCGGGTCTCTCTTCATGCCCAGTGACGATTGATAAACATTTTTTCATAATACTTTAAAACATTTTCTTCTCAAAATGCCCTAAAAATAAGATTCCCACAACTCTCTATTCTTATTTTCCATTAAAGTCGTGCACTATTCCTCGCCCAACACCCCCCTATAGCGGGGGTGTTCCGGATCCCCTACACCCTCCCTACACCCCCCCCACCATAGGGGGGAGTGTTCAAAAGTAAATTTTGAGGGTGTAGCTCAAAAACTGGGGGGGGGGAGGCTGTGGGGGGGGTGTTGGATAAATTCGTGGACAAGCTCAAAAACTGGGGGGGGGGGGCTGTGGGGGGAGTGTTGGATAAATCCGTGGACACGACTAAGCGTCAATGCCTAGAACTGCACAGACGTAGAGTCGACGACTGAGATGTGCGTAAAGCCACTGTACCTCGACTGACAGCCGACGATATGGATTTGATATCGATCGATGGGTATAGATGGAGCTCGCCTGTCGGCCCGCTGGCACTCAGAGACTGTAGCTTGCGCCCTTCGAGGCTACTCAACCGAACACACTCAGTGTTATTGAAGAATGATGATTGTGATGTATACATGCAGGCCTATATACACAGGTTCAGACTGCCAGTGGGACTGTTTGAGAGAGTCACCTAATTACGTCACTTAATTGAGTCACTTAATTGAGTCACCTAATTACGTCACTTAATTGAGTCACTTAATTACGCGCCTAAACGTATCTTAATAATTATTAATGCGTTCTAATGAATAGCACGTCTACGCTCGCTTCAAGAGAAAATCAGCAGATGAACAAACAGACGAATATCATCCGCTACAATAACGCTCCCCCACTGCTCAACGTTAATTGAGGCAACTGCATTCTGTCCAAGAAATTCTACAGAATTATAGCAATGCAGTAATTACGTTAATATGTCAATAAGCAGCGTGCCTACATGCATGTAGGGTGTACCGCAGTGAGTAGGCGTAGTGAGTAAGCCTACACGGACCAATTTCAGAGGCTTATATTTGAATAGTCGTAAGGTTTGATGAATGTGGCACAAGAATGGCTAAGCCACGCGTGCTCGCAACTATTCGCCCCTCGCCGTGGTTCATTTCACGTGGAACGTGGCAGTCACTCACCACTATATACATGTATGCAACCTCCCACGCGTCAGTATCCCCCGCCTCCCACGTGACGTGTCGGTATCTCCCAGCCTCCCTTCACGGCCCTCAGCAGATCGAAGACTGCGGCCTGTCGGGGGGGATTATGACAGGGTCGCGTCCTGCCGCAAGCGCTGATTTGACGAGAGCTCATCTGGGAAGTACCCCCCCCCTTCGCTCCTTCACTAAACCCCTCCCCCGCCCCCCGTCCATCGCACATTCCCCCCCCCCCCCCACTCAACTATTTGCGGCAAGCTGTCGCAAGTCAATAGAGTGAGGGGCGCAGGACGCTCAGCTGCAGTCAATGGCGGGTGAGAGGTCGGAGAGAGTCAATATTGGCAGGACGTCAGCGCTAAGCGCGCGACACAACAGCGCAACTTATTTGAAACTCGGAGCGGCGCTGATGTGAATGCTGCGAGCGAGCAACCAATCAACGAAGGCATTACGATGAACAGAGCAACGTTCTTCTTCATCGTCGGACTCAATGATCGAACATCTGATTTATGATAATAACAGAGCTTTAGTTTCTGGTGTTCCATCCCAGCACAAACTGTTTCGTATCGAAAGGTGTGAGACCTTGCTTGATGCGTGTCGAACACTGAAGTGTGGCATTCAGTCAGTGAGTCAGCGAGGGCGCGAATGTTTGTTGGAATGCGGCGATCCGACGTGCGGCTCTCTCTGCGAGCGATAAGCAAGCCTATGATACTTCAAAAGAAGTCTAAAATAACCAAGCAATGACATTTTACACGCGAAGGGCGGCAGCCGAGGCAATCAACATTTCAGTTTAAAGATTGTTTCTCTAAATTAGTAATCCACGAGATACGTTAAACCGCGTGTCCAGAAAACATCACTGTGCAGTAAATGTGTGGCTAGCCGTGGAGAACGCTCCGACAGCTGGGTGTGTCCCTAAGTGATGGTGCGTGTCCGCCGGCAGCCAACCGACAGTTGGCTATTTAGCTTTGCCTCTTGAGGTTGGAAGGTTATGCATAATTACCTTGTCCTATGCAAAGAATAAGAAATAAAATATTTACCATAAAGGTTCAGTTCACTACTACATCAAATAAATTCGATACGCTCTCCATTTAACGTGCAAGGCTGATTGAGTTTAATCCTTTATGAATGAATGCAATGATCTGTAAACAATTTAGAGCATACAATTTAGAGCATACAATTTAGAGCATGCAATTTAGAGCATACAATTTAGAGCATACAATTTACACATAAAAAATATATGTTTCTCGATGTCCTCTCCGCCTGCTTGCCTGACAGTCCATCAGTCCGTCTGTCTCTCACACTGACTCCTACTGGCTAAATTCTTTCCTCGATAGAAACACGAGCGGCGCTCAAATCTATAAATTGGATAAGTTGAACGGATTTCGTTTCAATTTGCGAGCGGTCGTTCAATTACTGCGCGCTCTCGAGGTTCACTCCGACCGCGAGTAGTGCTACTACTGGGTGGGGGTTCTCCCACTTCAGTATAGTGGAGACTGCGCCCCCTTGTAGCGCAGTGGAAGGTGGGAGACTGCGCCCCCTTCTAGTGTAGTAGAGGGTTGGAGACTGCGCTCCTTTGCTAACTTGCTAGGCCTGTACTTCTTCTGTGCTGTATGACTGCTGCTGCAACGGTGGTTATTGCTATTGCTGCAGCTGTTTGCACATGCTGCAAACATACAGCATGCTGCATGCTGCTGCTGCTGCTGCTGCTGCTGCATGCTGCTGCGGTGAAGCCGCTTGATGGATATAATTGCCCGAGGGCCGCGCGTCTAATGAGGCGAGAGCCCCGCTCAGCATGTCCGTTCAGTTCCGCGCACTGCAGTCGACTCGCTGCTAATAACAAGTCAGCGAGGCCGAGGTTCGTCTGAGCGAGCCTTACATGTACATGTAGTTTACAGCGAGGCTGGTCTGAGCTAGTCTTTCTTGTAGCCTACAGCAAGGCTGGTCGTCCTCCTCGTCGGGATCTGAGAGTGCGTCCAATCTCTAATCACCGCCAGAGCTGCTGTCAGCGCGGATTGATGGGCGGCGCTTTGATGGGGGACTTGTTGCAGATCTCTTCCTGTGTCTATCTGTGATGGGGGGGACTGTCCCTATAAGTTATTTGACAATCGAAAAGATCATTATTTCATCATCAACAACTTAATCGCTATTCTATCATTAATTAGTTTGGTTGTTGAATTGATTTAATTGTTGTTTAATTGATTCGTTTATTTGAAACGTATATACGACCATGTAGATGCGGCATCACGGAGCATCCTATATCATCTTGATTATCCTGTGTTCAAACATGCATCGTTATCGAGATATATCTACGATGAAATCCAATCTGCGATGAAATTCAATCTGCGATCAGATTCAATCTGCGATCAGATTTAATCTGCGATCAGATTCTATCTTCGATTATATTCCCGGAGCGCTCTGTTTGATTGGTCGTCAAATCGAAGGCGACACGTTTTCCATTTCCGCGATAAACCAAACTGCAGTGGACCGAGTCTCTCCCCTCCCCTCTCCCTCCCCCCTCTCCCCTCCCTCCCCTCCCTCCCCTTTCTCGTCAATTGTGGGCTAGCGCTGCATGTCAAGCAGCGTCGGGTGCATGGTCCAGCTATGGTTCGGCCACGGTCTAGTCATGGTCCTGTTAGGGTCGGCAGCATTGCAATGTCCGCAGCGGGGTCCTCAGTAGGGTCGGCAGCATGATCGGCAGCACGGTAGGCAGCAGGGTGTCGCAATGGTTATAAATCGGATCACAAATCGCTTCGCTACGACTCGCAATGAGCGTCACGCGCGCTGCGCTGTGCAATGTATAACGTACCCGACACGAGGGGCCGCTGAGGTCCGCGCAAGATATCGCAATCACGAAGGCAAACCGTACACAACCTTCGCGTTTAAGTTTGCGCTCGGAAGCAAACGAGAAATAGTATTGGGGGTAGGCGTAATTACGTTTAATTTAAATATTGCTTAAGCGTTGTTTAGCGTATTGTTTAAGCGAAGTTTTTAGAAAAAGCGATGACAACGCTAAAACAGCGCTTTCATCAAATGTAATGAACGCGCCGCTAGTTATTTCGAGTACGCTTGAATGCAGAAAACTTACGAAGTACAATGTAGCCTACGAATTGAAATGGCACGTACAGGCATTATTGCCTCGCCCTAAAACTTAATATTCTACCCCGCCCTCCACTGTAACAGCTATCCCGCCCTCCACTGTAACAGCTATCCCCGCCCTCCAATGTGTCTAGTATCGCCGCTCAGACGAGCTGTGAGGAGAGGGCGCGAGGGACCGGTTAGGACGAGAGAGTTCTCGCGCTCGCTAAAAGCGTTTTATTCCGTCAGCATTGTCGCCCCAGGCCCTCGACCGCTAATGAAAAGTCACTGCGACAACTCGCGCGATGCCCCCCCCCCCCCTCCACACACACACACATCCACCACACCACACATATGCATCCTCACATCTTCACCCCCAGCGATCCGGGGCTCAGTGCGAACAAATCTTCTGATCCACACTTGGCCGCAGCTCTCACGCTTGTTCTCCATTGATTTCCGAATGTCCTGGAACAAGGGTGTATTAAACTGTCGCTATACAGTCGGTGTCAAATTCATACCCCTGCAGGTCGGGAAACAGAGAATTGACCTGCAGTCCAGAGCTCCCCGGGCGAGTCGTAAAAGGCGACTTAAGAGGGAGAGCCGTTCTGTGCTTGGTAAATGAAGCCGAGGCCGAGGCACAAAATCGGACTGTAATAGTCTTCGCTACGACACACAGTCCTTAAACTCGAAAGAGAAGAAGAAGAGGAAGAAGGTGTGAAACTCGAACGCGTTGTTTTTTCATCCCATCTTCGAGCTGTGCATCTCTGCACGGTTGTGCAGCTAGAGTCTTGATGTGTGCAATTATTGCACATTTCTGTGTTTTGTCGTTTGTTTTCTTTTATTTTATTTTTATTTTCTCGTAACAAAGCTTTGGACTTCTTTTTCCAGATTGCAATCTGATGTCGCCGTGATAGCATTCACATGGCGTATGTTATCATGGACTGCTGTATCCGTTCTCGACAAAATACTCGACGCCCCACGACATTGAGCGTTGATGGGATTGGTGCCTTACAGAAACTGCGATGGGCTTACCAGTATTGCAGAGGCAAGTGTCAGCTACAGAAACTAGAAGCAAAAATAATATGCGGTTTGATTACCAGTTAAAGCAATAGCACGTTCGATCATACATTTGAATTAAGATAGCAATTGTTTTCTTAAGCCAATTTGTAACGACGTGTGATCCTTGACAAAAAATTTTTTATTTGAGAAGATACATTCATGACTTAGCAATCACATGGCTGTTTCACACACTAGGCTCACCTGCAATTTATTACTGTTCTACCTTTCGCGAACTTTCTGCGCGTGAATTTTACCCAAGTAGGTGCATAGGCTCGTTGTACTAGCGGGACTTGAGGGACGTCTTGAGTGGATTCCCGTGGAGACATCCCAGCAAGATCGCCTGCCAAAACTGGGATTCAAAGAGGCGACCGCCGTGGCGATAATGAACTGCATTGAGCAGCATTGTTCGCCCTGGACGTCACTCTGTTCCCGACACGAAACGCACGACTCGACTCGCCCGCCAAGCACGTGCCGCGAGTATGGCAAAATCGAGTCAATCGGCACTGGATCGCCGCCATTTCTATCGGAAATG
>JAQIWG010008390.1:0-11457 GCA_034695025.1 Chamaedrilus cognettii | reverse complement strand
CGTAGTCAGATTAATTTGCTTGTCATAAAATTTTCTTCACAGGGATTCTATAGCCCATTGCTTCTCAAAGTGGTAGTCCGCGGACCGGCGCCGGTCCGCAGACCACCTGTCGCCGGTCCGCGGCGAGCTGGAAACAAATAAAATTTTATTGGTATCTGTTAAACTTATAAGACATAACACGCTGTTAAGCTGTGAAGTAAGCTTACAGTTCTATAAGAAAATTAAATCCTACTGTGATATAATTTAAATAGCGGTTTGTTCTTATTTGATTGTGCTGTAAAAATTAATTGCCATAAAAGTTGGCGGCACGGAGCAAAATGAGTAAAAAATTCACCGGTCCGTGGCACAGAAAAGTTCGAGAAGCACTGGTATAGCCTACAATGTAGTATATGTGATGAAATTACTGTATTTTGTCCTCTGAACATAGCAAATTTTTGTAGATCTGTTTTGAACTAGCAGTGCTGTTGCATGCGAGTTGAGTTGCGATATACTGTAAAACATGAAATTATGCTTTGGCAGTGGTTTGCCTATAATTATTGCACAGTTGTGCGTGTTGCAATCGTGTTTAATTCGTATTAATACTATAGTATAAGTTGCTCTGGTTTTACTGATTCTGGCAGAATATCTTTTAACAACTTAATTTCGTTTTTTTTAACAATGCTATATTGGACATAGCAATCAAGTAATGATTAAAATAGCATCGCCATCAAGATACTTAACACTTTTCGTTCCTTGCACTGGTTGTGCTACGCTTGTTGAAAATTACATTTTTAAAGTAGTGTAAGTCGTTTCTTTCTATAGGAAATTGTGTAGGCATTTTTGACATCCGTAACTTGAGTTATTATATTATTAATAATTGCTTTGTTTGCAGTAAATCAACGCATTGTTAGACCTACTCTGTCTATATTTGTTGTTTGAACTTTGACGGTTACAACGAGTTTGTTTAATAATGCTGCAGTGCCCATGTCTATTGAATGCCGACCCAACTTGCATAACAAACAATGGTTTTCATAGCAGATGAAACACAGTACTGTTTTTATAGATAGATATAGATATTGCATCTTTCTTTTAAGTGCTTTCATAGTGCTATTACATTACACGATACTGTAAAACTTGAATTTTGCGGATCCGTAAAACTCGTGAAAATGACATGGGCAAAAATAATGCTGTAGTATCTATTTATAATGGGTAGTGCTCCAAAATGCAAAAATTAAATGCAGCTAAATTTCTAAGAGGCAAAACCGCGAACATAACATGCAGCAAAAATATTACAATTTATAACGGTGGCAGCAGGGGCAGGGCTGCCGGGCACAGTTTAGTGTCATGTCCGGGACATGACACGACGAAGTATAATATTACAATTTATAATAAAAGCCATTTGAATGCATCTATCGACATGTAGGCAGATGCATCTTTTTACTGTGGTAGTTGGCTATTAATATGCACAAAACATGAACAATAAATATGGTATGCGCATACGCTGATTATGATAACCAAAAAACTAATTGCATTTCTTGTCATCTATTCTGCTAATGTCCATGTTTTCACACGGGTTTAGACACTAGAGCCCTGGTAAGGACTGCTGGAGCGGAGTATTTACAGCCGGTTCCCCTGCCGGACGCTAGCCAAATAAATAATTATCAGGAACACCGCACGGGGTTAACAACTAGCGACACTCGTTTTCAACAGCCTTGCTGAAGGGCCTGTAACGTCCTGAAACGTCATAGTTCCCTAGTTGCTGGGCCGAGACTTGAACGCCGGTCTCTAGGACTCGAACGATACACAGCAGCGCCGCACTGATTGTCGTAATGTTCAAATAAAAAGACAGCACAGCAATAAACCGTGTGAAGAAAAAAAGAAAAGAATTTAAGTAAAATGAGAGTACACAGCATTAACTCTCATCGGAAACATACTGTAAAACATGAAATTTTAGCTGCATGTTATTTTGATGGTTTGCATTTGAGACAATTTGCTGCACTTAATTGGCACGTTTTTGTGCAGTCCACAAAAACAAAAAATTAATTCCTTCTACAGCGTTAATTTCGCGCATGTCGTTTTCGCAAGTTTTGTCGATTCGCGAAATTCACAAAAATTACATGCACATGAAAATTTCATGGTCTACATTAAATGCGTATGGCAACCTTGAGTAACTTTGATTATGTGATTTTTGATGTGGAAGTTTGATGATTACTGATTAACTTTCATTATTGTACGATACACAAAACTTTTACAGTCTGAACCCAATTTCAAAAATTACATTCAGAATTTATTTATTCTAAAAGTAAAAAGCTTTTCTAGCAAAGCGCTCTGTAACCTTAGCTCCCAAAAAAGTACGTAGTCTTATACAGTCGTGACCAATACTAATCTGAACCAAGGAGAATTTTTAGTTTACAAGAAAAAAAGCAACTTTTCAGCATAGCATAGTATGCTTTTCAGTATACATAACAGATCCTCAAAAACAATTTCAAAATTTGGCTAATAAATATGTACATTGTCCTGAACCAAATCCTTGCCAGGGAATGCCAGCTAACAATTTTGAGAAATAATAATTATTGTCATTTCTCAAAATTGTTAGCTGGCATTGCCTGGCAAAGATGTGGCTGACAAGTTCTGCGTAACTTATAGTTGACAACGGCATAGCATCATGAAATGTTATCAACTTAGCAAAAAGGCCCCAAACAAGTAACGGGAACAAACAGTCTAGATCTTAACTATACAAAATGATTTAACAGCAACCCATATATATTTCATGAAATGCATACAAATAGCATATGATATCTAGAACTCGACTCAGATATTCAAGCAGAGTAATTGAGTTATTCTTGTATCTCTTTTTTGTCACATAATTCTGTCTCCATAATACAAGAGCACTTTTCAATATGATACCATTAATTCTCAGTTAAGCCCTTTCATTTGAACAGCAGCTGATAATTATTGGGAGTCAGCAGACAGCATTAACTTTCTCGAGCAGTATAAATGACAGCATTACCCAAAACATGCATAAATTGACCTAGAATGGAGTTTTGTGCAATGATGCAGCTGATTTAATTTTTTTTTTATTTAACTGCCTCTTGAGGGCGGAAATAAAAATTACAAATTCATGAATGCTTTCACCCACATCAAAATTTGTCGCAAAAATTCAGATTCCTCCCTCTCTCTTGTGTGATGTATAGTAAATAAAATGCTTGAATGGTTAATTAATAAAAACCAGCAGTCCAGAAATAGAAAACATGAACTACATCGCAAATAAATTGTTCCTTAACATCGTTCTAAATTATTCGCCAGAACAGACTTATTTTTCCGATTGAACACAGTCGCCAACAATCTGCTTCAGACAACTTAATATACCAGACACACTAGCAGCTGTCATAGTTAGCCACAATGACTAACTATTTTTACTCGTGAAACTTGTGATAACTATTTGGCACGGTTTTTGGTTTGGTTAGATTGCATTTTAGACATTGTGTCAACTATTTTAATAATGTAGTGTTTTATCTGCTATGTAAAGTATACAAATACGATAAATAGGATTTTAAATTGCATTTTATTGTATATTGTATCATTTTGTATCGCATTTTCTATTTATTGTATAATATTATATGAACCTTTTCCACACACACTTGTTCAATAGCATCTATTGCAAAATATATAGAACAAGTGACAACTGTCAAAAGTCATAAACTAAGAACTGTTGATTTAAACCTCAAACTTGAGACGAAGAACCACCGTCTGACATAAAAAAACTGTCGCGCTTCAAACAACAACTATGAAAGAAAAAGCAGCTCAATTCAGAAACTGTTAATTACAGTACATCTCATCGTCAGTAGTTTACCACTTGGGAATCACTGCTAATCTAAATCAACTGGATAATTTCTGCCGCCAGCTGATCTCTTAGACTTCCTTGTTCCGGAGGTAATTCCTTCCTCGACAGCGATTGGCTTGGTGGATCGCTGAATCTTGCTTGTGGACTGAGTTGGATTCTGATCGGTCACAAAGTCCGATGATTTGTGACTGTCGCCATCCTCATTCATTGTCGTGTACATACGCTTCTTTGAACTTCTTTGCGATTTACTACAAAGCAAGAAAATAACTTTTCAATAAAAATCAAAAGAGCACGACGTTTGAAATAGTTTTTTGCATTTAAGATTAATAAAGTGTGGGTGCTATTACAACCGATAGAGATCAATGACTGATCTGTGACATGATGTTGTGCAGTATTGCTGTATGATATTCATACATCATAATGTTCACAGTAACTGTTGTTCAAATTCCAGCTTTAAGATACAATTTCATTGTATGAAATCACTCGAGCTATTGATAACATTCTGTCAAGAACACACCATCAACACTAACAAATTTCTTAATACAAATGCATCTCGCAAATTATATTATTACAATGTTTCAATACATTGAGGACTTCAACAATTCTGAAATATTTAAGCGACATATTTGTATGTAAATGTTGACATATTTCGATGTACAAAATTTGTATGTTGTGGAGATCCAAGAAACGGATAAACTAAATTGAGTAGGATCGCTTGTGATCCAGATGTAAATCAGTGAATTATAGCGAGGAAGTAGATATTTTCCACATGGAAATAGAACAGCATCTTATAATTATTACCAATTGTCAAGAACTTGATTTTGGTACACTGAGGATTACATCGATACAGGTTCTTTCATTTGTTTCTGTTTCATGAGGTTTCAGGAACACAGCATCTTATAACAATTCTCCATAACGTATAGGTTGACCCAATTTTACCGTAAATTACACATCAACGACAGGCCTACTAGTTTCGTCAGCAAAGTATTATTACCGAACAGAAATCGTTGTTTTCTCAAAGTCACTAGCTCCAGCTTGCTCCACATTAATGCGCTCAGTGACAACAGCATCCTGGTACATCCACAAGATTGGTTACAAATATATAAAAAATTATACAAATGATAAACAACTTAGCAAGAGTATAATTATGAATAAAAGATGACTCTCCAATCTTCATGCAGAATGAATAACAAGCAACTAGTCGATTACATAGTTATATCAAAGATGGTTATATTCTAAGTGAAAACGTGATGGTATGGTTAAATGAAATTGAAGACAACTTCATTCAGTAGATGTAATAGCTGCTTGTTAGTAGATGCCGATACTTTCCCAACAGTGCAATGCTACAGTGCTACAACCATAATATATGAAAAATTTAGTTAAATTATTTAGTTAATTAAGATGACTTTTTAAAAGAGCCAAAAATACGATTAGGCTAATTGCATAATTATTTTTAAACAATTTAATCAACTTATGATAAGTGCTTAATGCTTATGAAAGCAGTACACAAATAGATAGAAACAGTAAAGAATGACAGCAGTACAAGAATAGTACAAGTCGCACCGTTATTTCCCGCCGTTTGCTCGAAGTGAGTCTGGTAGACTTCTGACGTTGGTCGCCGTTCATCGTTTCATTACTGACTAGATCGGCCTCACTGCTGCTGCCGCCAGGAGGAGCCTGGCTCCGGGATGGATGAGGATCATGCGCGGCCTCACTGACACAACCCTCTTCAGCTGCACCTTGTGAACCAACATCCACTTCATCTTCAACTACAGTCCTTGCAGTTTGCCTTGATTTCACATGAGACGAAGAAGGAAGATTTTCTGCTATGTCATCTTCAGCAACAAGATTCTTTGATTTGCTTTTGTCTTCACAATGCAATGGCTCGGCAGTCTTTTGTACATCACTCAATGCCTCTGAATTTGAGGAAGCCACAACTGCACCTGTACTGGTCGAAGCGTGAGAAACTTTATCTGGCTCGACTGTAGCTGGCAGTGCTGTGCTGTGACTCATTACATAATTTGGATCCATGTGACTCATCGATTCGTTAGAATCCTTGTCCTTTGATAGCAATACAGTAACGTCAGCATCACCGCACCCAGTCTTGACTTTATTTCTACGACTCGGAGACCCAACAGAGTTTTCGCTGTCGGCGCTGTTCAGAAGTTTCGTGAGTTGACTACTGTGATCTTCTTGTGTTTCTAACGCAGCTGCGAAGGGTTGAGCGAGAGAGCAATCAGCCACCGGTGGTTCAAGACCTTTATTGGCAGATGTTTCACATGCAGCCGAGGACACTACACATGCAGAACAAGATTGTGCATCAACATCAGTACAAGGCACATATTATCATATACATCATGTTTAAATGATCAGCTCGAACAAACGCAACTTTACGAAGATGCTTTTAAGCATCCCATTATTCAAATCATCTTCGATTAATTTCAGAATTGCAGGGCTTATATAGATAAAACTTATAATCCATTCGTTGCTACATTAGCAAGATTATTTTGTTTCAAACTCAAAATATTTTTTGGCCATATACTTTAATCCATGAACTTCATAATATTCTATTTAATCTTGCTCAATATATTACGTGAGGGCTTGTCTATTCTGAATGTATACACATGGAGGTGGTTAGGGGGGCAGATCAAAGCGCACGCATGCGTATGAGTACGAGGTGTGGAGGATCAAATAGTCAAAGAATTTCGAACTCTAACAATCTTAAATTCCCCACAACAAACACGTAATCCTTTTATATTTACCCGATTCTATATTGTTAGATTTCTTTCGCTGCCTTGACTGCACAATATCCTCAAAGTCTTCTGTCTCTGAACTTTCTGCAACTGGCCCAAAATCATTCTCGATCTGGTTTCGCGCACTGGCACAAGTTTCATTCACCGTAGAACTGGAATGTGATTGGGTAGTTGACGCCTCAATCTCATTGGATGAGAGCGTGGCTGATGCAGAGGCTATCTTCTTCCTCTCCTGCTGATTCTTCCTGGTCGCCGCAATCAGGTCGTCAAACTGAGATTTGTGTTTCTTCACTGAAAGAAACCACCATTATTCATAATAATTATTATAATGTATTTATTACATTTTAAAGGATTAATTTCAGGCGGGCTTATGAGAAAAAGTTGAATGTCAACATTGACTGGATTATTATAAATGTCTGAAAATCTATTACATGCAAAACTGCATCATAAATGCTTAACAATGATATAAAGTAATACTTGCAACATAAACAGAGTGTTTGTGCTCAGAATTTGGTTTCAGGGAGGCGCAACCCAACCCCCCTGCTCAAAAAAGGGAAGAATTTTCTGAACACAAACGGAAATTTTTTCTCTTCGTGTACAACTTATGAGCGGGGGAGTTGCCGACAGAATTTTAAAACCATTTAATGTTTTTTTTTACACCATTAGCTATTCATTTTTACAATTTTCAATTCTGCAACCATTCCTGCAGTGATTTTTCATTTCTGGGATCATTTTTTACAACTGGTGCCACTCAGGTTTATTAAAAGGTCTCCCTTGCTCTGAACTTTAGGTGGCAATTTTAGAACCTAGGAGGGGATTCCCTTGGCCCTAGCTTAAGGGAAGAATTCTAAACTTTAGGAAGGGATTCCTGCGGCCCATCCCTTAACGCTGAACATAACATACACTAATTCTAAAAATATTGACATTATGAACGCACAATTGCACAACATATCTACCATATTCGTAAATTGCTGTATGTTATGTAATCTGCAATTATTGTTGTTAAACTTACCATATTCTTTTTGAACTGATTCAATTGTATTCGGTGTAGAAGACTTGTCCAACTTGAACAGTTGCTTATTGAAGAAAGATATATAATTAGCATTGTAAAGTATTATTGTCATTGTATATTTATTCAATTCAATTCAAAAAAATATTAATAAACAACATTCTTTCCAAGTTGAATGTTGTTGAATCTAACATTAAACTCATAATTAGACTTCAAACATAAACACATCAGTGACAAATTATGATCAAATTAAACCTAGAAAGGCATCAACTTAATGAGTTTCGATTCGTCATTCAGATTTGTCTAGTCAGTGTCTTGTTTCTATTTCACAGCCGCATCATTAGAAATGACCTAATAATGTAACAGGCCGACAACCGTTCGTTCAATCAATTGATCTACAAAAAAAATGCAACACTTTCTCATCCTCATTTTAACTTTTCTTAGAGATCGGTGAATCGTCAATAATCATCAAATTCAACTTCAACTGCTCTACTGCACTCAACCCTAATGTATGATTATTTGCAGGGCTGACGAAATTATGCACCTTTGCCAAGGGTGCACGAAGTGACTCAAAATCTTTTGCTGCTGCCGGGGTTCAAACCGAATCTCTGCCACACTCGCAATCCAAAGTCTGCGACTTAGACAACTCGGCCACAACACTTCGTGATTCACGAATCGTGATTCTTGAATTCCACTTTTAGGCCTGTAGGTTACTCTATATTTAGGTCACATGGGTCAAAAATTGGCTGACAATGACAGAGCAAATAAGCACAATGTTATCGATTGATACGATCAACTTAACTCATTTTGTCAAAAGAAAAACCAGATCGGAACATACTGTGCAAGTTGTGCATTATTGACCAGTTGTGCATATTGTGAAAGAGCCTACATAATATTTTCCTTCTTTTAAAAATGTAGGAGTCACATTAATAGAAATCTGTGATATAACAAACAAATGCATCAATATTTCAATCGCCGTGATATTAAGCAAAAAAAATTCAATTGTTTACAAACAAATATAATCAACTGTACACTTACAGTGGTGCTTGAAGACGCAGAAAGCTTACACTTGTCATTTTCTGCAGCCAACATCTCCCGCACTATATCCTTTGCTGCGTAACCAATAACAAATCAATCTATCGTAGCAACCGTGCTAAGTCAGTCAATTATTATGACAGATTAACGGAGTGCCGATCTACCGATCGACAGGCCTATAATTTTTTTTTCTGGCATTGGCTTCATTTTTTCTCATGTGGCAAAAGCGCTTGACGACTTATTCATAATTTGTCCTTAGAAGTTCTATCATTGGTTCTATGATGATGAACAAAGTCAACATAGTCCAGTGCACCGGAAGGGGGAGGGAACGATTAGCAAATTGTTTTAAAATGTTGAAATAAGTTAAAAAAATTCAGGGAAAATAAGTAACACCAGGTCAAATAAAAATTCTCTTGACA
Source organism: Chamaedrilus cognettii (assembly GCA_034695025.1). Taxonomy (NCBI): domain Eukaryota; kingdom Metazoa; phylum Annelida; class Clitellata; order Enchytraeida; family Enchytraeidae; genus Chamaedrilus; species Chamaedrilus cognettii. The sequence continues at coordinate 2,418 of JAQIWG010008390.1, read as the reverse complement.
AATTTTTTGACGAATTCTTTTTTAGACCCAGAATATGCAATGCATTATCAGAAATTTGATAACTTAATATAGCCAGTGAAATTTATAATTGCAATGTGGTTTGTGCTCAATATACATTAAACATAACGATTCTATATCTGACAAAAGGCAAAACACAACACACTCTATAAAGATCAAAAATAGAGCAATACGTGAAATATTTGAATAGAGCAATACTGCTCTCAAAATATGGTAAGTCATGTACCCATAGTCCTATACCTTGATGCACAAAGTGCTGCCCACAGGCTAAACGACATTTAGAAGCACCTTGATGTTATCAGTCAGCATCATCGTCATTTTCATTTCTCCATTCCATTTTCCGTTGTAACACAGGACGTCTGCAGCTACGGACAAATCCCTCACGTGCCTTGACTCCACGAAGGTACATTGGGAGACTGATTGGCCATCAGGGGGAGGAAGCGATTAAGCTGACACTTAATCAATTAAGGAGATGCTGACATCGGTTCAGAGCCTGTGATGACTCCGTCACCCACAAATCTAGGCCCAACTAATGCCAGGCCTAGGGGACCAAGCATTAAATTGTAAACTCTGGCTCTACCTCCCCAGTCCCGATAGCCTACCCCACCCTTCCTATTGCTGACGCAGTCCAGTAAGAGACTCGGAAGTCCTGTAGTACCTGATTTAGGACTAACGGCATCGCACTCAGAGTTGTAGCGCAGCGTAAACTCCTTGTGACGATCAATGTTTGTCTGAAATCATTAACAAGAAAGCATTAAATTTAGCACAGAAATTAAATTGCATGTTACGGGAGTACTCAATAGCATGACGCTACTGAGAGTATCATTAGCTGTATACTCGTTTAATATTTACATTTCTGTCTTGTTAGCTGTTGGCAACTCAGTGAAGAAAAAGGCTAAATATTGTAATTATGCAGTAGCAACAATACGGACACTCACTACTTTTAATTTTAAAAAAATTGTAAATATACAGCAAAATTAATGTATGCCGATAAAATTGAATAAAATCAATAAAGGGCAAAAAATTTTAATATTCACGTTAAATTTCGATATTGAGCAAAATTTCACTAAATTAATTGACACCATATGTAACTAAATTCACATTAACACTCATTAAATTCAGAGAAATTTTGCGTTAAAATAAGTTATTCACCTTTCGATCTGTAATTGGCAGACCAACTTCGGACAGTTTCTTTTTCAGTTCCTTGTCTGGTAGAAGATTATACACAAGCTTTGTCAGAGGCCTACGCTTCGCAATCCTACCAGTGCGCAGGAATAAAACAAAATATCTATCATGCAGCCTATTGTCAGATGAATAACAACCTTTCAATGCTTTCATATATTACACTCAATCGCAAAACAAGGATCATCCTGGTTCAGAGATGAATTTTAGTGAACCAAAACAGCGTCTTTTTACTAGTTTTACAAAAAAAAACCAATCCAAAGCGTCAATCTGTTTTTACGCAGCAAACAAGCTTCTAGACACAGGATATAATAACGCCGAGACCCGATTAAATCACATCCACCATAACTCTTGTATCAGTGCAAAACTCTATGCGTTTTACACTGATGTAATTTAGTAGATTCTCTGTAGCGTAGTACGCTGTTGATTGGACCAATGCATTGATCATCATTATGAAATTTAATTACTATAATGATTAAACAAACTGGTATGCTATAGAACATTCCTTTTCTATTTGCAGAGAATGATAACGGCAGGACTTTAAACCTGCTCTGGCTCTGTAGAGCCAAATCAGTGATATTGCTTATATGTACATTAGGGTGACAATGAAATGCATGAAGAATTTTTTTTTTGCATTTTCTTCATTCTCACCCTCTCAAATCCATCATTTTGGTGCAGAAATTAAGCAAAAAAAATTTGGATGGATTTGATTGATATCTAGAGATTGCACAAGACAGTTGAAATTTTGACCCATTAGCAATTAATAACGGTCGAAAGAATCGAGAGAAAATAGATGAGGAAATTAAAGATTCCTTTACCCCCAGCTCTTCTCTAACTATGGACTGGGATGGTAAAATGCTGCCAGCTCTTCAGGCGAAAGAATCTGTCAATCGATTGGCTATTCTTGTGTCAGGTGAAGGTACGACAAAGCTTCTTGGCGTCCCAAAGATACACAGTGGTACAGGTGAGGCGCAAGCGATGGCTGTCTTCAGTGTAATTCAGGATCGGAATTTGAAAGATAATGTGCAATTCATGTCGTTTGACACCACTTGAGCAGCACAGGATTAAAAAGTGAAGCCTGTCTGCTTCTCGAACAGAAGCTTGGGCGCAACCTTGTCAGCTTGGCATGTAAGCATCATATCTTGGAGTTGATCGTTGCAAAAGTGTTTGATACCCTCATGGAGGCATCAAGTGGACCAAACATAAAACTATTTCAGA
>JAQIWG010008389.1:0-11458 GCA_034695025.1 Chamaedrilus cognettii | reverse complement strand
GCCTTCTTTGATTTTATAACACGCTAGTTATAGCCTGATAGAACGGCATATTTTATGTCAAAGGACACATAATTATGCACCCGATAAGTTGCGATAAAAGTTGCAGCTCTGTTAGCAAATTCATTAAAAATTCTAGGTCGGCGAAACCCTACGGACTCATTTAATATTCTCCAAACAAAAGCAGCGGCATTCACACTGCACGAATCGTCACAGCATAAAAACTAGGGTATGATCGCATAATCAAATTTAGCAGCCGTGTAACTTTTAGAAAGATGAGGAAAAACCGGATATATCTAACAAGCTTCATTCCAGCAACCTTCTACCTGTGTTCTGACACAAAATTGAAGAAAAACGAAATTTGAACATACACGTTTTGTCCTTGAACTTCAGCAAATATTAAACCAGTGGTACCAGTTGCGAAAGAAAAATACAGAATAAACACAACTTTTCTTTTAAGTTGCGATAAAAATTATGGCTTGTTCCAAATTATCCTAAAGTGACTAAAAATACGTAAACATGGAGTTAAAACTCAAACATTGCAAATACGTCAGTAGAAATTAGGTGATTTAATTATTCGATCTACAAACCCATCCTATTGTTTGTGCAGATTTCTACTGTTTACACCAAACTGGGTCAGTGCGCATGCGCAATCGTTATAAACAAAGCTCCATTTTAAAAATAATAATTTCGCAAAAAAACTGCTTTAATTAACAACTCCTAAACCTTAAGCATCCAATCACGCTTCACGTCAAAATGAATACAAGAAATTTTTAAAATTTATCTTAACCAATAACAATAATCGTTAACTAATAAACACAAATTTAATATATGTCAAGGCTGTTCATTGGTTGCAAAGCTGTTGGTCATTATCGGCTACTATTTTGCGTTGAAATTAAATTAAGAAGCTGCGGTTTATTTTAGTTCTATTTTGCCGGATTAATTAGGAATCCGTGCCCCCTGCCGCCATGGATCTGCCGAGCACGCCGAGCCGGCACGAGAAGAGCCTCGGCCTCCTGACGACCAAGTTCGTGCAGCTGCTGCAGGAGGCTCCTGATGGCGTGCTCGACCTCAAGCTGGTAAGTGCGGCGTGTAGGACGCAGATGATGTCAGCTTGCTTGTCTATGGTTACAATTTAGATTTGTTATCGAGGCTAACGCGCTTGCGCTGTGGGGGGTGGGCGGTGGGGGGTTAGTACATGCAAGATTTGAAAACAGTGTAATGAGAATCGCAAAATTTTGTAGGCGTAGAATACGAAGAATAGAAGATAGGTTAGTTGACGGTAACTAATTTCATTGAATCCTTGACTGACTAAATTCTAGATAAGCTTCAAGAGATTTAGATAATATATCTACGGTTAGCCTCTACGACACTCACCAATGATAACTTCCCTATCTCCACAACAGATAAGCTCATTGTGTTTGCGTGTAGTTGAGAGTATCGAAAAGTTAGTTTTAGGATCTCACGCGTCTATCATTGTGAGTGTCATACAGTGCATCCTATATTTAGCCTACCGTAATGAATCTAGACTTGCTGTGCCCCTTGAATGCCTTGATGTGACTACATGAGCCTATGGATATGGAACTCAATGTATAAAACTAAGTATTTCTTTTGAGCCAGTGTGCGCATTGCTGGAATTGTTATCGTACTATGCTTCAGTAGTTATTTTATCAATTTAAGAAGCGCTGTTTGTTCAGGCCGCCGATCAGTTGGCTGTTCGTCAGAAACGAAGAATCTACGATATAACGAATGTACTCGAGGGAATTGGTCTGATCGAAAAGAAATCCAAAAACAGCATTCAATGGAAGTGAGTCTTTTTAATGATATAACGGTCATTTGGAGTTGGATTACACTGTTTTTGTTGCATAGACATTGCATGATATTGAGCCAAAAAATTGACTTTAGCATTTAGCCATATATGTACACGACGGGCGTAGGCTATGTGGTACTCCATTTATAAAGTCTTAAATTTTCTACAGTGTTCTACCACACGTTATTATGAAGCGCATGAAAGCACACATCTGGTGACGGATATTTGCGGCGCAGGGGTGCGGCGATCGACTACGGCAGTCAGGATTCGCCAGAGCGTGTCGCCGCGCTGAAGGAAGAGATCGCCGGGCTGGAGCGCCTGGAGAGGGACATCGACAAGCACAAGAGCTGGGTCCAGCAGAGCATCAAGAATGTCACTGACGACCCCAACAATTCGCGGTAACTTAGGCGCTGTTGGTGTGATCAAGGGTTTTAGTGTAATTTAACAATAGGGCCGAAACTGTGATTGTCTAGTTTTATACAGAGCTTCTATTCTTCTTTTGGCTGTTGAAAACACATGAATATTTTATTTGTTTTATAAATACAAGTTTTAGGTGTACTTATTTAATGATTTTATTGCAAAAATTGATACACTGCGATACAATACTAAATTTGTACCGGTACCGCACTGTACATCGCAATGCATTGTCATAAAATAAAAAAAAATTAGTATGGGCGAAGAAATTTGCTCTGAAACTAAAGAAAACGAAGAGTAATAAGAATAAATGAAGTATTTGGGCCTCGTTTTTAAAACATTTAGATTTTAATAAAATTCTAGATTGACAGTATGATTGCTCAAGAATTCTACTTTGGTGAATTCTGTAGCTCATTGGATAGTTGCCAGAAGTATGTCAATACCAAACTCTGATAGTGCTTGATTATTTTACTATCTATGCCGTTGTGATAAATGTAGGCCTACATATAAAATTGGGAGAAGAAAAAGCTTCAGTAAATTATAAAACTGATATTTGCTGATGGGCTATCTTTGTAGAGAACATATGGTAATTTCCTTTTTGTATATTTGAGAGAAACAAAAGGATTAACTGTCATTGGCGTAGCGTTTGCAGTGCAAGGATGGACACTGACCCATCCAAACAAAGGACAGGATGTGAAAAGTCGAGAAAAGCATTTTTTTCACATTATACATTTTCACATGGTAATCTTTTGGCACAGAGAATTTTGTGAAATCTGCTTGTGAGTCTTTTTGTACCGGCCCGTCTTAGGGTCACGCGACACAGCTGCTGTGAGTGTAGTGCACTGTTCTGCGCAGGTGTGCGTATGTTACGCACGAAGATGTATGTCGCTGTTTCAATGGCGACACGATGCTGACGATACAGGCGCCGGCCGGTACACAGCTGGAGGTCCCCATTCCACAGGGGGCAAGTACTTCGTTGTTTGTGCAGGAGTTTTATTGCTGATTGCTTGGAGTTTTTGAAAAAAAAGAGACAAAATGAAAATAATTAGTAATTGATGAATTTGTGATCAAGCCGATTTAGTCGCTGCCATAAACCCTAATCATAGCATGTAAATTGGGAAGAATAGAGTATTCACAACAATAGAATTAATGCTTCTGTTTGATTTAGATGTGTCAGTAAAATAGTCATAGTATTTATCTGCATCGTTAGGGCGATACTAGACAGTTGGACAGTCGTTCAATGTCTTGTTGTGCACTAATGACTACAGTTCATAATATAAAGTACCTAGCTGATGACTTCACTATATAATAAAAAGTACACTTATCGCCTGGATATTTTAGTTTATATTGCTTTTTGATCTTACATTTTTATGTCCATCAAGCACTTTTAGCTTTTTGTAAGCATTTATTTTATTGTATTAGCCATCGGATGTTAATTTTGATTGGTTAGTTATTAATATACATGTAGTTTTGTAACATGGATCACCGTGTGCGTCGCTGCTAGTCGGCGAAGAAGTACCAGATCCACCTCAAGAGTCAATCGGGGCCCATCTTTGTCCTGCTCATCAACCAAGACTCAGCCTGCTCCAGCCCTGTCGTCGTTCAGGTCCCCCCGCCCAAGGAGGAGCTGCTCAGCCCCACGGCCTCCCCGGCCCCGGCCTTGGTGGCGACCGGCAATCCTCGCCCAGTCTGCCCTGCTGCCGCTGCTGCTGCTGCGGCCGCCGTTAGAAAGAGCATTCCGGCGCCTATCATTACTCCTAGGGTGCGCCGCGTAGATACGATTTTTACCCCTCACCGGTGGTCCGCGTTAGTAAAAGATAAATGGTAATTGTAACCGCGAAGCTATCCGTATAGATGCTGAAACTGTCATAAATATTATTTAAAATCTGAAGCGCTCAAATTCTGATTTTTTGTTGTTGTGATTGTTAATTGAGCAATGTAACGAGTTGCTTCTTTGAATCTTCAGTGCGATTAGTTGATATGGAGTCGTTTGACAATTTGAATTGCATCAAGATGGCAAGATGGCCTTATGACTATTGCAAGTTTCTCAGTGGAACTCTCACTGTATAATGTGTTTTTCATAAATGTTCGCATATGTAATGTTCATCCTAATAATTATTGTTTAAATTTGCAAAGGGGATCGACTCTTTGCCATACATGTATTCGCATTTGTTGCGCGGTTGCCTGCAGTCGATGGCGCCGGCTCTGCGACCCGCGCTGAAGACTCGCGCGTCAGCCGCGATCGTTGAGCCGACCTCTCCGCGCATGGCAACGAGGTCGTCACCTCGCAAGGCAGCCGTCCCCGGCCAGGACACTCAGAACAACAGTGAGGAGCTCGAAACTCTGTTGTTTTAAACCCATGGGAAGTTTGTGATGGGAGTAGATGGTGTTTTTAGCTTGGGATATCGTTGTTTTTGGAGGATAAAAGATTTTGAAATATAGTAGCATGTAACTCGATTTCCTTGATTTTTTGGTGCAGCTCTGTGTTTTTGTTTGTTCTCGAAATATATTGCTTGTGGATAATTTTTAAGAGGCGTTTTGCTGGGCATCGTTAACTGTGTGTTTAGACATTTTCTTTGAGTTAATTTATGTCGCGTTTATATCCGAATGTATCAATATGCTGAAATGATTTAGAGCTTTTAATTAACAAATTATCTTTCAGTAGAGCGATACCGCGATAGCCGTACATAGGTTCTCGCCATATATATGTCGATTGTTTTTTTAGCTATTCCGCTTGGGTATTTTAGACGTCTTGTTAAAAATTGGAAATGATATTGCAAATGTTATTTATTTGATTCTTTTTGGTGATCAATGTTGTCTTATTGTTTAGATAACATCGAAGGGAACAATCTTTTTGACGACATGAAGTCAGAGGCAGCATTTTCGAACTCATTCATAGGTATTGAATGCGTGAACATGTATGGCCCTAACATGTAACATCAATAAGTGAAGCTTTATATTCGTAATAGTTTATTTCCTTTTGAAATGGATTAATCAGAATAGTTTTCTCTTTCTCTTGATTAGCTGTAATTTTGAATTGATTCAGCAATCCGAACTGTAAGAGTTTGAGGTGAATGTTACAAAATTTGAAAAGCTGGCAAGATCAAAATATTGAGTTTGAAAGTGGGCCAGCTATATTTGAGCACACACGTCACAATAGTCGCTTCATTTCACTCTTCATAACATAGTTTAAATTTACTAATGATTCGATCAATTTACAATAATATACATTGCGCTATATTCCGGTCATGATGTACGAATTGAGCGTGACTGTAGACAGAATCAGAGCTATGTACTGTATTAGTACATTGTGTTTTTGTTCAGATCGCGATGACTTTATGCTGGATGATCTGATTCCCCGCGACAGTGAGTATTTGCCGTATTTTGTTTGATGTCAGAGCAGTATTTTAGAAAATGATTCTTTAAAGGGCTGTGCAATTTAAAGGTAGTGCTTTTACCTGTAGGCTTCTCCATTATCGTGTTGCAGCGTTCTTATCTTATCTAGTTTCAAACTGTAGCCACCCTTATCGTGTTTCAGCGTTCTCGCCGCTGCTGCGGTTAAGTCCGCCGCCCAACGACCGCGACTACTACTTCAACCTCGACGACAACGAAGGCGTCCTTGACCTCTTTGACATTCCCCTCGTTTGACCGGCGTCCTACTCTCGTTTCCTTGTCTTTACTCAGGACTGAGACACTTTCAACAGTTGTCGGACGCCGCCGTTGACTGCGTTCTGACATATCCAAGTCAGATATGCGCTGGCTGTGCACTGCATGCTATCGGCTTGTTGGAACCCGGCCATTTACGTATTCAATTAATATGAGCAATGTTAAGGCAGCGTGTTTGGATATTCGACAGTGATGCCGACTTGTTTGCCGTTCACTTCGCGTGGGTTTGTAGACGTGAGAGTTTCAGTTAATTTATTTTCTTTTGATTCGAGGGACTAGATGCTTAGAGTTGAGCAATACGCAGAGAGAGTGAGAAGCTTCAAGATGCTTAGGCGCAAGATAATTAGGAGCGGTTGAACTAGTGGCATCCGTTTAGACCTGTGGCAAAGTAGTTGTACGTTTTAAAATTACCAAAGTGTATAGGAACAAGTTTGACATTTTAAGTGTTGGGACATCCTTACACATAATTAAGTAATCTATTTAAAGCTAGTTTATTTAAAGCTTGAAGTTAATATCCTGACTTACCAATATTTCAATATAATTTTGTATAGAACTTTATTTAAGTATTGCGCATAGATCTTGATTTTGTGCGGAAGTCATTTGCAGCGATAAAACATGGCTCCAGGCTTTGTGGACTATATCGTTCTTGTGGTAAGATGTGCTTTTAATGTGTGCACCCAGCATTATACTAATTATGCATTTGTGTGCACCCAGCATTATGCTAATTTGAAATAGTTGTTGTTGTGTTTGCCCCTTGCGGGGAAGCCCCTTGCGGGGAAAAGGTGATGCCCCATTTCGCCACCTGATGGTCGCTGGTGGTGGTTCCACCATATCTGGTAGGCATCGTAGGAACACTTGTGGCTGACGAATTTGAACCACCCTTGCCAAAGGGTCCACGAAGTGACTCGAAATCTTAGCTGCGGCCGGGATTCGAATCGGCAACTGTCGCACTCGTAATGCATGATCAGCGACTTATATCACTCGGCCACAACGTTTCGTCCTGCCCAATGGCGGCAGCAGAAGCAGGGCTGCTGGGCACGGTATGTCATGTCCGGGACAATAATTTGTAGTAGTCGCGCAAGCAGTACGTGTGTGATTGTATTTTGCAGTGAGATTTTGGCTGAGTTGAGTGAATGCTTATGAAAATGAGTTACAATAATAGATCTACTAGTGTCTTAAGTAAGTTTCATAAACGGTACCGCTTAGGTAATTTGATAGTTATCAGAATTGCAGGATTTGCGATTGGTTAGGAAATTCATTTTAAATTCTGCAATACTCATAAATTTCTTCATTATATCATCACTTTTTTGAAGTTTTTGTGCTGCTTCAAATGCCGAAAGGGGCATGCCAAATCTGGCCCGAAAAACAGATCCGTCTATTTTTTCAAATCTGTAGAAAGGGCACTATTAAAGACTTATGCTCAGCTGCATGAATGCGGGTTGAGATCAAGATGGAGATTGAGTTACAAAAGGACCAATCTGCGAATGTCAGCCATCAATTACGAAATGAAACAATTGCATATATGTCTATGCATAAATGCCTCTTCTATAAGACCATGCAATTATGGTTTAAGAAATTTATCATGCCAATGACATGTAATTTATTGCTGCGCTAATTTGAACTTTGAACTTACCTAATTTTTCGAAGTTGGATAAATAAATTTTCTACTAAACGTATATCTTGGATTTCCATGATTAAAAACCGGCGAAGGGGCGTCGTTTTGTGACTTATTTATGGAGCTCCCTTTGTACAGGTTGGTCGAAAACAGATGCTAAATCACAATTCCATCCTTCACCATGCATCTCCTATAAATGTTACAAAATTAAGTTGGAACTTCTACAGTTTATGGCGCAGGAAGTACGATGCACACTAATGCGTGTGGTGTATGCTCAAAATGTTCCCTGTATTCACACAGACATGCCTTATGATACATATAGTACGTGGAACGTGCGAGGTTGCGCTTACTGACCGCTCTGTAATGTGCTGACTGGCACAACAGGCTTGCTGTATGATGTTGGCGCTGATATCTGTGGTAGCAATAGATTCAATATATGATTTCTTGTTGTCTTTACTCGCTCTAGGATCTTTGAGTGTAATCGTTTTCTTGATTGGAAACACGAAATTGAATGATGTAGATGGGATAATAAAAAAAGTACTGTGGGAATATGAGAAGAGATCTACTGGATATGTCACTTTATTATGTAACTTAAGTGCTGCTTAATAGGCTTAAATGCAAATTTTTTGATCTATAATTAAGTCAAATGTCGCTGTAAATTGTTGCTAGAAACAATGACTCAATGTCGTAAAACTCATTTACCTTACCATTATTTTATTCATTAAGAAAAGATAGATATAAATAGAGTATCGTTACCAATGTTGATCCATGTAGATAGTTTTTTTAATTTTTCGTTTGGTGTTCTTCTCTCAGGTGGATATTGTTCGTTGTTGCTGTGTACTTATTTGCATCACAGCTATGCAATCTTACGGTTGCTGGTGGACTAAGAAATGTTGGTTGTGCTGAATAAGGATTAATGGATGACCACATAATAGCACGGGAGTTTATTATAGTGTGCACAAGTGGATAGAATTATCGGATTTCATAGGTAAATAATTAAGTTAAATCTTTGGTCATGCGCGCAAGCGCCACATGTTTATAAATGTTGAGTCATTGTGACGAGGCAAGCGCATGGTTGGACATGCAGTGGCGCCATGTTTGGCTTTTAAACTGGATATGGCTTCTCATGAAACCTTGAGATACCTTGGACAGCAGCTTTAAATTTGATGCCAATTATAGCTACACTGTTATTTATTGCTCTATGCATGACAGTGTAAGGACGCTGAAAGTTTGAAACCAAGGCAATACAGGCCATTCAGCATGGCTTTTAAACTCACAAGCATCCTTAGCCGCTAACCACGCCTCACTTATTAATCTGGTTGGCATTGGGCAGGGCATCTGATAGTAAAAACCCAATTTCAGCAGTCTTTACCGTAGGGAGAAAGCGATGTCCTTTTGAAAACATGGACATTTATGGGAAGAGATGACAAAAAGCCGTATAGTGTGGATTTAGTAGTTAGTATTAATGAGGGAGTATCAGGAAGTGCCATTAAAAGTATTTTTAAATTATTTTAAAAGTCACCTCTACTGAAAAACTCTTGTTGTGAGACTGGTAAGAGTCAATGATATTTTGAAACCTTTCAAGTTCCGTTCGTTAATCGGGTTTTTCTTGAATAGAAGTCTCGCAAGTCACTGCTAATGTATTAAGGGGTACACTTTTTTTACAGAAGAGTTTTTGCTGCATTTATCATGGCTGTATATTACATAGCTTTTAACTATGTAAATTTATAAATGCAATGTCAGTATGTGTTTGTGTGTGAATATATTGAAAGTAGAATTAGTTTGATGTATGCACTTGATTATTGGTCTGTAGCAGTACGATATACAAATCACTCAACGCTCAACTTTCTTCAAAATTTACCACCTATAGATGCTAAATTTCACATCCTGTTTTATTCCGCTTGATATCTCTATTTATTTTGCATTCGTCAACTTTTGTTTGGTGCACCAAGTCAGTACAGTTTCATTTGAAATATCTATAGTAATACCTGTCCACGTTTTTTGGTCCGCTGTCCGCATTTTTGACACTATCTCTTGTATATATTAAATATGACACCGCTGCATTCAAAATGTATAAAAAGATGGATAATAATCCGGTCTTATTTCTGATAGATTTCGTTGTTAGAATTGCACATATCGCCCTTTGCCCCTTGTGGGTAATAAAATGTTGCAATCCTATGTAGCCTGATGATCAGGGTAAGTTTAGCAGGCGTACTACACCTAAAATAATTTTTGGCAGAGTACTCCTACTTTGAAAAGGGAAGGCGTAGAATTACGCGTTAAAATCGACTATGGTAGCCTCGATCTACACGGCTTTTATGGACTGAGTAGTTGCACTACACCTGGTTTAGAAGGAGCAGGCGTATATCTATGGGCGTCCTAGCCAGTATCAGAGCTAAACTTACTCTGGTGATGATGGTACATTTGGACCCCAACGTAGCCCTATCGATCGCGTCATTTACTTAATGCGTCGTTGATGATAAGCGAGTTAACGACAACGTAGCGAGGACGGTGTGGATGTTAGTCTGATTTATTGCTCAGTTTGTTGGTCGGCAGTCGGGCGCGTTTGTTGAGAATCACCCCAGTGTTGGCGCCGCTGTGCTGGGGAACGACCATTTTGTACTCGCGCGGCAGCAGATCGTCGACCAGCGCCTTCCGGTCGCAGAAAAAGACCCGACGAATTCGGCAGTTGGCGTTGATCTGCAAGAAATGGGTTGCACAAAGGATACTATAAAACATGAATTTTTTGTGTACATGTCACTTTGGCGAATTTAGAGAATGGACAAAACTCTCGAAAACTGCACGTGCGAAAATAACGCTGCATAAGCTATTTACAATGGGCAGTCCACAAAAAACGCAAAAGTTGAACGCAGCTAAATATTGTATCGGTTCTTAGTCATTTCAAGAAGTTCGTAACTTTGTAAGTTGCTGGATAACTCTTGAATTGTTATCCGAAATGATAGGCAACATGAAGATAATTACGGGTATTTAAGTTTAGTTTAACATAAATTCAAAAGACAGGACGCCGACATAAACAGAAAAAGCTTAATTTTGCCGCCATTTAAAATGTTTGTTGACCGCAATGCATAGCCTAGTTCTCACGCATGGAATAGAACACAGCAAAAAATTTCATCCTCCTCATAACGAAGAGTTTGAAGAAGAAAAGGAGCAGCGTCTATGAAATCCGGCTACAGTTTCGACGCCGAGTGAAGAATGCCAGACCTAGAGCCGAATGAAGAATGCCAGACATAGAGCCTAATGAAGAATGCCAGACATAGAGCCGAATGAAGAATGCCAGACCTTGAGCCAAATGAAGATGCTATAGACTGGAGCCCAATAAAGAATGCAGACCAGGATCCAAATGATGAATGCCAGACCTAGAGCCTTATATTTAGATCTTTTATTTGCATCAAAAGAAGCAGAAATAGAAGCGCAACAATAGAAATAATTAAGAGCCTCAACTACTACAAAAAATGTAAAAACAAGGTGAGAAAATGCGCTACTGTTAAAAGATTATAGGCCTATGCTTTTAGCAAATCATAATATGGGTTGCTAAAAGCATAATACTACAAAATTTAACAGTAACGCATTTGCGCATATGCTGCTAATAGAGCTCGTTATATTATAAGATGTCACTTCACCCTGAAAAGCGTTGATAGTGCGGAAGAAAGATTGAAACCGCTTATAAAGAACGCCAGACCTGGAGTCGCAGCACCTCCACGTAGTCCGAGTTAAAGATGCGATGCGTGTACTCTGCGAGGTCGACCTGGACCATGTTCCAGCCCTCGACGAGGCTCAGAGGGACGCTGGCGCTCAAGTGGCGAGCACTCGCCATCATGATGACGTTGCTGATCGCAAAACGACGACGTACGCCGCCGTTGTCCAGCACCTGAGTCAGTATAGCGCGGTTCCAGCCTTCCACAACTGGGGGGGGGGGGGGGGGGGGGGGGGGGGGG
>JAQIWG010008388.1:0-11458 GCA_034695025.1 Chamaedrilus cognettii | reverse complement strand
CCACTGGTCCCCGAGCGTCTCAACATCGTTCCACATCGTCACACATCGTTCCCACACCGTTCCCTCATCATCGCACATCGTTCTCACATGGTCCCACATCATTCCACATTGCCCCCACATCATCGCACACCGTTCCCACATCGTCCCCACATCGTCCCCGACCCTTCCCACACCGTCCCCGACCCTTCCCACACCATCCCCGACCCTTCCCACACCGTCCCCGACCCTTCCCACACCGTCCCCGACTCTTCCCACACCGTCCCTGACCATTCCCACACCGTTCCCGACCCTTCCCACACCGTCCCCGACCTTCTCACACCATCCCCGACCGTTCCCACGTCGTCCACGAGCGCTCCCATGTTGTTCCCCCAGCAATGTTAAACTTCAGCTGATTTTCAAGTTTTGTAATGGTAAAAGTCCTATCTCAAACATAGGTTGTCGGAGATGGGAAAGTTACCATTGGGGCAAACCGTAAAGAATCACCCATTTCTGTTGGACTTAGTTATTTTAGTTCATTTTAATCACCGTAAACCAGGATCTAAGCTAACCAAAATATTGATAAAGGAGTATTTCGTGAAGTTTGAATGACGAGGCTTTAAAGTGAAAATTAATTTGCAGCGGTAAATTAGCCTTATATTTATAAGTGTAAGTAATTATGAATTGATAGCTTTAACAGTTAATGTAAGAAAATTTTGCGTGCAGTAATTCGATTCATTTTGATCTTGAGACAAAGCTGTCCACGGTATGTGATCATTAGCTGCAAGCAGAGCGTTCAATATGGCGGCATCGCAGTCATTCCTCGCCAAGTCCAAGTCTGCGCCTGCATCCAAGGCCACGTTCATTTCCTACGTCGACAACGGTCGATCACACTGTCTACAGGCAGACAACAAAGTTAGTTATTGTTCTTGCTTTTGCCAATTAAACTAAATCGCAGAAATTGAGATATCAGTGTGCAGCTTTAAACTGACGGTTTGTGCGTTGTGTGTACAAATCTCAAGCTTATCGGCGTAAAACATTATTGCTATAATATGGCTCTGTCTTATTTACGCAGCCATTTTAGCATCGTGTTTTTTTAGATAGAGCTACCATGCTTTTATTGCTTTGTAAGCAACTCAGCACTTTGCTGGCTAGCTTTGTTTGCGCTCGTGATACAATTATATCGCTTGCCTGTGGTTGTCAGTCGGAGGATAGTTATGTGTCGGGCAGTCCTGCAGACACGGAGGCCGATCTGAATCTCACCGTCGATCTTCTGCCGGGTGTGTTAACGTATGATTAACTTTGTGGACAACAATCGTTTGTACACCTTGATGATGTGCCCTGTTCTGCAGGCTAGCCACAATGCAATCTGAAAGTTTTGTATCTTGCTCTAGTATCGGATGATTAAGAATGATCGTTAACTAGTGAGTTCAGTATGCAAGGTCTGCATAAGGCTGATCATGCGGAAAAAAAGAGTTGCACTCTAATCTTCTGTAAATGGTAGTAATTATTTTTTTATGATAGTTGTTTTGGCATTCTCAGAGCTCGGTTATCGACAATCTAAAGTAATTGTGAGCTGATTGATGAGATCATGCCTAGATGTGTTGTGGACTGTGGAGTCCAACTAATTCTGTGACAATCTAGCGAATTCTGTGGTGTTGCAGGAGAGCTGGTGATCAGTGAAGCTCCCGGTGTGACCCGCTATGTGTCTTACAGCGAGGACAGCTCCGGGTGCATGGGCACGCTCTTTGTGACCAGCTTCCGGGTCTCCTTTGTGACGGTCAAGTTGGACGAGACCACCGACCCCAGAGTATGAATTATTGCTGCCGTCGTTTAAACGGCCCTTTATCTAGTCGATTCTATCGTTTCCAGATTTTTACTAATATTTAGCTGCTACCAGATCTTATATCGCAATCTTTGTCTCGTTGTCATTTCAAAGAGGTTGCATTTGATGTTTGGATATCACTCTATACTGATGGCCTTTTTATTATAAGATTGGATTCTAATAGGAGATTTTTAGTTGATGAATGGCTTTCTGATTTATTTTTGCGTTATTTTGTCAAGATATATGTTCTGTATGTTCATTGACATGAATTTAGAACTGCTGTGCTACATGTTTGTAGAAAGCATAGTCGATGTTGCGTGTTTGACTGCAGACAATACGCGTAAACAAGCTTTTGGGTCCGGACGACTTTGCTCTCACCAGCATCTTGGCCTTGTACCAAGGTTTGACTACTAATGGTTCTGTGTGTGAGGCTATTTAGTATTAGCTGTTCAGCTGCAGGCACTGTCAAGTAGTGCATAAAACTGCCTTAGTTTATGCCCTGACTTTAGTGATGAGCATTAGTTTCAAAAAAAGAATGCGCTGGGAAGAATGATACGCATTTAGACGAATAAATTTCATAAATGAATGAGATACTGTATATATATATGAAATATTACATGATAGAAGAGTTGAAACGATTGTTCTATGTGATTGGTATAGAGGGCATGAGAGCTTGAGTTATGTGGGGGTCTCAATGTGAAAAATGGCTAACCTGTGCTAGCAAGGATAATGGGCGTAAAATTTAAATAAAGACGCTGCTGTTGTGTGGATGTGTGCAGTGTCGAAGGGTAGACGGAAGAAGCTGCAGCCTGGACAGATGGTGCCGGGCTTTGTGAAGCACCTCGAAGTACATTGCATGGTTGGTTGTCATCGGAACTACGACCTATCTGTTACTGCATGCTGAATATGAGTTCTAATGTGGTATGAAATGTCACACAGTTTGCTTATGGATAGCTTATGGCTAGCGGTATAGTTTGCTTTTGTGCCTAGTAGTACATGTATGCAAGCACAGTATATCGGAGCTTTTTTAATTCTTTTTTGCGAGTGGACTCAGTTACAAACTATGATACACTTCAGGTCATATCTCAGAGTGTACCAGACTCTGTTTCTTCTGCTGTTTACAGGACTTCCGAATCCACAGTTTCAGTTTTCAAGGCGATCGCGACAAATCCAAATCTGTAAGCGTGGTTAATTTTTTCTAAGGCCTGCTCAATTATTGGTCGCTTTCCGTTACTAGTTTTACCATAGATTATTGTATATTTAAAAACTTTTAGCCATTCAATGTGTGTACATTTAAGACGGATTGATTCATATTTATAGCAACGACAAGAAAATCGGTCAATGAAACTTACTGGATACCTTGAATTATTTATTAGTGACAACATTAACGCGAGTGCTGAATCGGTTCTGTCGTGCCACTGAGTGCTGGTGTTTGGCGCAGATTGTCAACGCAGTCATACATCACGCATTTCCCACTCGCCTCGACCTCCTCTTTGCTTTCTCCTTCAAGGGAAACGTTCCAATATCCATGGGTACACTGTCATATATTCACATTCTTTTAATAGTTTAATGTTACATTAAAAATGTGCAATAGTGTATCATTAATATCTATTTGTTTAATCGACGTTGATTTGTTACGTGTTGATTTAAGACGTTAGTAGTTTGGGCTTTGATTTGCGCAAAGTTTATAATGAGTTTATTGAGTGCGCTAGTTTTGTCGTCTAATGTGCTGTGTATGCACGGCAACCATGTTGCTTGAACGTTGACCCGCTACATTGTGCATGCATGAGATTTGGATGTTATTTATGTGCACAGCCTGGTATCTGAATACAGATATTACAGCGTGCTCCCACACTTTGCTCTGCAGCTTGCATACATACTAATCAATAATTGACATGCGGTTTGAACAGTTTTGTGGTGCAAATTGACACTACCAGACTCAACAATGCCAATGGTGTGTGACAATGAGAAGAAAATTGATATAATGCTCAAAGTGTCCTCGCTTTGCGTTCAGGCATTCCTAAGACGCGCACGCTCAGTTATGTGAGGCTTGTGATGCTATTTCGGACGACCGCGTAGTGTCGACGACGTTTGTGGTGCAGATTATGTGGCGAGGACGCGCGAGTTCCTCACAGAGGAGGACTGGAGAGGGGAGCTGAGGCGACTCAACGCGTCCGGCTTCAGGCTGACCAAGTGTAACAAGAACTTTGAACTCAACTCTGGGTACTTACAACATTTAGCTATTTATAGAATAAATAAGTTTAAAAGTAAATTAGCCTCCAAGGATGGTATTCAAAATAAAAATTCCAACACACAGTTGTCCATTTTTAGTATCTTTTTAGTGTCTGATAAATAAAAAATGATTAAATTATTTTATAAATCAACCTACTGACTTTAAATGTATAAGAAATGCAGGTGAAAGCAAGTTGTTGGATTGTTTTGTGTGCTGCAGTATTTCCGAGTGCTTCGTAGTTCCTGAGAGTCTGTCTGATTCGGCCTTGAAGGAACAAAACAGCTTTCCAGTCAGTTTGCTGAGCTATTTTTTCTATCATAGATTTAGAGAAACCCAGCATTTGTCTGTTAGCAACGCAGTGTATTGGAAATTTGACATGCCTCCTGAATTTTTTATTAAGAAGATGAGCTTGTAAGTTAGGTTGTTTTTATAAGTTAATAAAGTTGTTTTTCACAGTGGATCTGGATTATTTTGTTGAAGAATCTTGCACCCCGTTATTCAATGGAGAGCAATTGAGTTTAGAATTAACCCTAACCAATATCTTTGTAGCAATCGCATAGTATGAAAATAGATCTTGGATGAAAGATCCCTGTGTGCTGAATGGTCGGTTGATGATTGTTGGTTGGTTGCTAGCTGTGGAGTTACTCGCACAGTAACGGAGCGGCTCTGGTGCGCATGGCTCACACCCCGACTGACTGCGCCGAAGAAATGTGAGGCGTGGAATTTATCTTCTTCATCCATTCTTTGTTTTAGTTATCTGGATTAAAGCTTGATTTAATGTGTCAGGTTTTAAATACATTGCATGCATAGCATTGAAAATTTATGCGCTATATGAACGATTGTTAATTATTGTTGGAGTAGTGTTTGAAAAGTGAGTAAATTAATATTATATGAATATTCTATGAATATTCAAATTATTCTTAATATAAAATTATGTAATTGGCAGATTTTGGTCATAAAATATATTGCTGTGTATGTAAAAATTAGTATGTCAGTTCTTTAATTAATTTGCCCTCTGGCATCAGTAGAGAAAATAAAGGATATTAAATCGATAGTTTACAGTCAGTTTCGTGTGCCGCGCGCAGCATGGTGTCGCATGTTAAACACGCCCACCCGATGGATCGGCGGCCGGCGGTGTTTGATGTCAGTGACCGGTCCAAGTACAACCTGCCGACACTGAGGGAACTACAGATGAGCTACGAGCGACTGCATGAACTCTGCACACCACGTGAGTGAGGGGGGGTGGAAGTACCTACCCTTGTGAGTCAGGGGGAGTGGAAGTACCTACCCTTGTAGTCAGGGGGGGTGAAAGTATCCACCCTTGTGAGTCAGGGGGGGTGGATGTACTTCCACCCCCCCTGACTCACAAGGGTGGGTACTTCCACCCTTGTGAGTTAGGGGGGGTGGAAGTACCCACCCTGTGAGTAAGGAGGGTGAAACTATCCACCCTAGTGAGTCAGGAGGGGTGAACTATCGCCCCTTGAGTCGGGGCTGGGATGGTGGATTTTTTTAGGGGCAATTTTTATTCAGTACTGTTCTGTGTTGGTTTTTTGATCAAAGTTGTTGCAGTCGATTGAAAATATCAAACTTAAATATTACCTGTGTCTCTCAGAGCCTATGGCTTTGTGTGTCTCTGTATCTGTGCTCTGTATGTCTGTATATTTGTGTATTTGTACCGTGCAGCATCTTGCCGAGAGCTGGAGCAGGGAGACGCGGCCTGGCTGTCGGCCTTGGAGGGGACCCAGTGGCCCGCCCATGTCAGCGCGGCCCTCACCACAGCGCGCTGCATCGTGGAGACCATCACCTTCAACAACAGATCCGTCATCATCAAAGGTTCCTTTTCTGCTTCTTCTTCTTTGTAGATGTGTTGCGCTATGTTGCGGGTTCAAGTAGCGAAATAATATATTGAAATGAAGAAAAAGAAATGCAAATAATGATTGAATAGAGTGTAAAGAAAGCAAACTGTATATTATAAGATCTGCTATTTCAGATTGATGTAGCAAGGAGTATTTATTATAAAGCATGCTGGAACCGTGTGATATAGCAAAGAGTGTATGTTATAGAGCGGTGTGATATACACCAAAGAGGTTTTGTTATAGAGCGAAGTGGAGCTGACATGACGCCGCTGGTCGGCTCCCTGGCGCAGCTGCTGATGGATCCATACAGCCGCTCTGTGCGTGGCCTGCAGGAGCTCGTCGAGCGCGAGTGGTGCGCACTGGGACACCGCATGCGCGACCGCTGCTGCGCCGTCGAAACCAAGGACTCGGAACAGGTGCAGACTAGAATAGGGTTTAGGTTCTGAATAGTGATCGTATTTTTTCCTGTAACTTTGTATTTGCTTTATAGTGATTCTGTTCAGTTGTAGTCCACACTATATTGACTTTTTGTTGCGTGTGAATGTTTGACTGCTCCGTCACGCAGACTCTTTCGATCGATCGATGGCAAGATCAATGATTTTCCTTTGTAGTAACGCCAGATGGAATTACAATGAAACCTTTCTTTTGTCATTATTTTGGATTCCGTAACTTATTTTGTATCTGGATATTCTTCTTGCCTTATCTTATTTTACAGAATAATTTCTCATTGATTGCTGCAGGGCCCTGTGTTTTTCCTCTTGCTTGACTGTCTGTTTGTATGGCTGCAGGGCCCTGTGTTTCTCCTCTTCCTCGACTGCCTCGGGCAGCTTTCCCACCAGTTTCCCTCCTCCCTCGCGGTCTCAGAGTTCTACCTCACATCCCTCTGGGACAGCGTCTCCATGGGCCTCTTCCGCAACTTTGTCTTCAACAGCGCGCGCGAGCGCCGCGAGTCACTCCACGCCTCCGCTCGCTCCACCCCCCTTCGCTCGCCCCTCTCAGTCTGGGACTGGACGCTCCAGTTTGACTCCGCTGACGTGCTCCGGTTTGCGAATCCGCTGTATGCGGCGGCGGAGCAGCTGCGGCGGTGTCGTGCGGCGGACGTGGGTTTGGATGACGAGTGTCGGCTGCGCGAGGAACGCAGCCGGGCCGAGGCTTGCCGCTTCGGGTCGTTGTCGCCGCGTCTGCAGCCGGGCACGGTGCGTCGCGCGCCGCCCGGCTCGGTGCTATGGCCGCGCAGCCCCGCACCAGCCGTGCGGCTTTGGCAGCACTGCTACCTGCGCTGGCTCACTCCTGTGCAGATCGTGGGAGGGGGGGGATCTCCTAGCGAGTTCTTTGCCCAGGCGAGAGTCATGGATGAGATCGATGAGCTGAGGGCGAGAATCGACGAGATTAGGCGGGGGCCGCGGTTGGGCCCGGCCCCCCCTGGGGGGATAGTGCAGCGAAGGTGTCCAAATTTGTTGATGGTGGTGTCCCCTGGGGCCAGGGAGAGAAAGCCGCTTGCGATTGCTCAATCGCTGGCCTTAAGACAGTTTTCGACTGTATCGTCGCCGGCGTCGGGGGTCAGGGACATGTCGGACATTGTGTCGTCTTCCTATCCCTTCTCACCGGTGAGGCCGACCAATAGCACGATGCCGTTCCTGCTCAGCAACACCTCATTGGTCGATGGACGGCTGTCTGGGGAGGATACGATGAGCGTCGGAGACTTCTGTACCGAGTAATGTGGGTCGGGTTAGGAGTGGATGACCAATTGCTGTGCAGAGATCTGGGTCGTGACTGAAAAGTGTAGGTTATGATATTGTTCATGATGTGATGTGACTTTTTAGAATCGTCGATGATGCATGTGTTCACTCAAATTAGACATCACAGATTTGTCGATTTGCCTTCAGTAGTGCTTGCATTAGTTAGATGAAATTATTATTAATTAGACAGCCTAATCGCTGTAAACACTGAAATATCTTTGCTTCAACCTCGTGCTGATGTCTGATTTTCAAATTTAAAATCAGAACAATTCACTCGTTAGAAAAATTGTGGTTACAGTGTAGCTAAATTCGACATTTTCTTGGATCTGTATGGATGATGGAACTGCTGACTATGCGTGTCTCTGATATATTTTGAGTCTCGGGTGTACTTTGTCATTGCTGTATATGACAGAGTCTCTTGTGTAGCAGATGATATGCAATATTGGATATGTGTACATGTATATATGAATGAATTATGTTTGTATGATAGTGCCTTATTTAGTATTAGTTGAATCGTTGCCATTCGTCAGGGACAAGATAATTTAAAAAATTGTATGATAATAATTGATTGCTGTACTTTTTTGTTTATCCACGTACGCATCAATCTTTGTTGCGTCTTTTGTCGCTTTCATTTCACTTTGCCACTGAACCCTGTTTAAAAAATTGTGATGGATTCCCTATTTTTACTTCTCGCAGATTTTACTAACTTTGCTTGCTAATTCAGGCATACGACATAGAAACGTTTTGATGTAAACAAAATGGCTATAAGTGTTGTAGAAGTCTGAAATTTTATTGGCAATTATTGACTTACCATCAAGTGCGTGTTAGGGTTGTCAGAGAAAACTGCCTTCACTCTCGGCTTTTGATAGAATTTCTTATTAACTGTTTCTAACATTGTTGCTTGAAAACGATTCTATTTAGTGCAATTGTTATTTTTCTGAATGTACAAAGACTTTGTCGAAGGTCTGTAGATACAAGCTGCAGCTGAGTTTGCAGCTTTTGATTAGCGCATTTGAGCGAACACTCGTATTAGTCTAAGTTGTGCGCATTTCTATTATTGATGTTAGGCTTTGATACAATATTGTGTTTTGGTGTCATTTATGAGTAAAATTTATGATCTGGAATTATATTTGCAGAATCTTTAATTTAAACGTTACGGGATTAGGATATTATTTGCTTTACTCTATTTGAATGCTTTAACTGTTATTATTTTAAATAGCCTACTCTAATTATTTTAAATAGCCTACTATTTGATTTTTGCATTTCACTACTTTATGGGGAATATATATTTGTATTATGGCATTCGGGTCCAGAGGTATGATCTAATGCCAAAGGATCTAAATTATTCTTATAGGTGTACATAATAGGTGTCTAGATGTATAATTGATGAAGCTCACTTTCGGTGCAATTTGTTGCGGAGGCTGTAGACTAAGGGAATCATTTTTCATGCGCTGCTGAAGCTTAGGAGTTCTGTTTCAAAGTAAAACCTATTTTGTAGTGAGGTAATTTAGTAATCTGTGTAGGCTATGTTGCTGTTAGTAACGTCTAGCCAGTAGTACTTCACAGTTCGGATGTCTCTAACGTTGTTTAATACACAGTTTGGTTAGCTTATGGCTTAGGGCATTTACATATGTATAGTCGTTTTTAGTCGCGTAGTAATAAGTTGTATTTTTAAAACTGATCGATTATATTGTTTGAGAGTAGTTGAATCACATAAAAATGCCATATTTGTGTCTGACGTTTGTCGAATTGTTCTTATGAACATCTTCCTGTTCGGTTAGAGAAACATAAATTAAATATAAATCCATTCGACAAAGTAAATTCGGTAGAATAATATGCAATACTGCTCCGAGTTGAGTGCACTGAATAGCAGATGGCCCACACTCTACAGCCCTGCACGTGTAGCATGTAACAAAAATTACTCCTGCTCAAACAACATATGTTGAAACAAACAAATGACAATTTATTGAAAACACATCTCTAGTAAACATCCTAGTAAACATAGTTTCATCAGGCTCTGCCTACATTCAACGTTAGCCAGTAACTGAGCGATAAGTAGAGAAGTTGGCATTGTGATAATGGTAAGCGGAGCCTAGTGAAACAACCAATAGCGTGCAGAGGCACACGCCCTTCAGCGAGGCGTTGACTGTCTGACGCCCCCTACGCTCTGAGAACGAGTCAACTCTGGCACAGAACAGCTTCGCATACATGTAGCACCATCCCCCCTGCTGCTCAATGTAGGTAGAGTAGACTCCGCAGCATTCAAGGCCGTGGAGTTGTCCGTCGCATGACGATCATACCGACTGCCGTGGACCCCTGAAGCCACGGGACGCAGCGCGACACTTAAGTGATCCGTCACGCGCTCAACGCCTGCGCGTGTTTCAAAAACCCCGCTTGTACTCTCTGCCGCACACAACTGGCACGTTACATTTTGGCCATATTCAAATCTACCAACAGGCCCTAACCCATCGGTCAACTCGTCCATGGACGCATGGACCTCATCGCGTCTAAACTCTGCAGAGCATCCTTCCTCATCAACACAGACCTTGTCTCCCGCGCCACGGCCAGAAGGCATTGCAGAAAAAGTGTCCCTCGCAAGGTTATTCGCAGACAACTTCAGCCCCCTGCCACTCGCATAAATCTCAAACTTCTCCGCCCCACCGCCCCCCCTGTCCTCACAGACCCTCAGCAGGGTCTCCGTCTGCCAATCCTCCTCCGAACCTCCCGCCGAGTCGGGCGCGGGGCGAAGCGTCCCCTCCCGAGGGGGGAGTGCCCAGTCGTGGGGGGTGGCTCCCCCCCCAGGGGTGGGGGTCAGGAAGGAGAGGTCGGTGTCCTGCCGCTCATCGGTCGACCCCCTGCCCCCGCCACCGTGCTGCACGCCACCGCGCCACTTGGGCGGGAGTGTACGGCGGCCTGAGACGTGGCGACGTCTGTGCGCACAGCAGCATGGTTCTAGTGGAGAGAAACTGTTGAACAAAACACGTTTCAGACAGTAACTAAATCTGCAGCATTCATAATACGTTTGAAACAATAACCAATATTCAGAAAAAAAAACATTTGGCATACATTGATAAAAAAGTTCACAACAACAAAAAAGCATCACATCCACAAGAAAAAATCACATCCACAAGAAAGCATCATAATATCTGCACATCCCATACACCAGAAAAGATGATATTCACAACTTTAACTACTGGTTACAAAAGGCAAATCGTTGGACACTGCATCAAATCTACACACAAAGCGCGGCCGTACGGAAGCCTTAAGCCTAGATTTAAACTGCGCCCCACTGACCGACGTCTGGTGTAGAGGACTGTAGCTATGAGCAGCAGTGTGATCATTAACAGTATCCCAGTCATCGCGCCCAGTATCAGCCCTGCATATGCACACACAGAACGTCTTGCTTTAGTCAACACAACTCAACGACTGGAATAAACTAATACAAAGTTTATTTTCGCCACTAGAGCAGAAGAAAATCACAAAATGAACAAGAAACGTGCATCAAAAAGTGTAACAAGTTAAAACAGGTGCATCACGGTATAAAATGAATAAAGCTAGGACTAATATACAGTAAGGCATTGACGATTTAGAAGTTTCAAGTAGGCCACTTAAATCTGAAAGTTAGGCCCCGGTTTATTACTAAATTGCATAATTACCGCTATGAGCTATGAACTACTAATAGCTACAGTAGGCTACATCAGAAATGCCAATAACAAAGTCTATAGACACAGTTAGTCAATATACAATGTGTCCCGATGAAAATGACCACACTTTAAACTTGTCATAACTCGGTCAAAGCTTATCAGATTGGTCTGAAACTTTATACACA
>JAQIWG010008387.1:0-11458 GCA_034695025.1 Chamaedrilus cognettii | reverse complement strand
GCCTACATGTAGCCTACATGTAGCCTACATGTAGCCTACATGTAGCCTACATGTAGCCTACATGTAGCCTACATGTACACGGTGGCTCAAAAACGTAACCTTTAACTCTCACGCGTCACACACAACAGTTGTGTGCGAAAAGTCTTTTTTTAGACGTTTAAAATTGAATGAAATTTAAAGACATTGATAACAGTGAGGCCTACTGCTATCAATGTTTTTAAATGTGCATTAAATTTTAAACTTTTTTGACAAAAGTATGTATATTACAAACGTAATATTGCATTGTGCTGCGGCTCGTGCGGAAAGAGAAAGCTTATGGTAAAAAGTATATTACATTATAGGCTATTGCCAAGCATGATATTGCATGTGTTTGTGGGGTCATGCTCTTTTGGACGGTCGTGTAGAGTGCTCTACGCTGTAGAGTGTATAATACAACGGACTGTTATCGCACCCGTTGGCCTACGTTTTCCCTTATCAGTAAGCCTAAGTCATCTTATTTATCAGCCAGATCCAAAATGGATAATGCTTATTAGTATAAAAGATGTAGTTCAGCTGCGATTCACAATAAGCAGCTCTTGCCGCTCTGATAAAATGTATCAATTCGTATTAAATGCTGCGCTGCTGATAATTACATAAGCTGAACGCTCCGTTCTCTTTCATCATTTTCTGGAGAGCAGGCGGATCAGTTCAGAGCCAGCGGTGAGCTATTATCACTGGACACGATCAATAAAATGTCACTTGTGACGAATTCATGCGCATCGCTCGATAGAGGCGCCGTAAATATTGGTAACCTAGGAGAATGGATGCATACTGTCTGTGGCAGAGGTAGGTGTTTAGCCTCGAAACACACCAGACTGTTGTGGTTGTCTTTCATATTTTCTAAAGACGCCGTGATAACTCAGATGCAACGACGTCTCTTGAAAACATTGCAGCTTCAACCGGGGCTGGCCCCACCCATGCAATGGGTATGCTTTGCTTGTGCATACGACGCTTCAAAATGCGGTTGATCACGTTTTGAGAGAAAAATCTGTCAAATGCGTATAGAGGAGGGCACAGAGGCTGGAAGGCATTATTAGGCTAAGCTATCAGAAGATGTGCTCCAGATGTTGGAAAAGAGCAGCGATCAAGTATTAAAAACCTCACTTACCCATTCTTCAATAAGTAACCCTGTTGTATTTGTACAATGTACACGTACATGCGCACGCGCGCAGATGTCTAGCTGCGTTGTCTTGTAGTCAATCTTCAGGAAAAAATGTTATTCACCGCCAATGCCATTCTCAAGCGACCAAGCGGATCGCGTGCGCATTAAGCGTCGAGTGTTCAAATGAGCAATGGCCGGAAACATAATCACAGGGCAAGCATAATGATTAGGCTTGCAGAGGGCGCTAGTGTTTCTCTACTTGTATCGGATGTGATGTCACAATGAAACCTAAAAATATAACATTCTTATCGCATCATCTATCCAGCACAAACCACAGCAGGTCGGGGAACAAAGAATAGACTAGCATCCCAGATCGCCCAGGGCGAGTCGTAAAAGGCGACTAAAGAAGGGGTGCGGTTTTGTGGCGGCCCTCTTACACAGAACCGGACTGTAATGTTTTGTTACTACACCCGGTTCTAAAACTGCAACACCCCTCTCCCCCCTCTATCCAGCACAAGCAGGATCCAGTTTAAAATCTCAGATCTTCTTTTTGAACCAGATGATCCGCCATTAAATCAATAGGACGCATGCTGCGATGATGACCAAATGAAGAAGAGAGGATCGGCGGCGCGGACTCCGCTAAGACAACAGACGACCACTTGGACCCGACGCTTTCATCAGGGGCACATCGCAATGCTAATCTCTCGAGAATGAGCTCCGCGAGAGGGCGTCACGCTAGTCTCTGCTCGCCGGAATGTTTCCATGGCAACAGTGACGTCATCGAGGCATGCTGTCATTGGCTGAGCAGTCGTCGAGCTGCGCGAGCTGCTACTTCAACGCTATTGAGAATTTTGCTTGTTCTAGTTGTGCTGCTGTTTCTGTTTCTGCTGCTGCCGGATTTGTTGTTGTTGTTGTTGCTGCTGCTGCTGCTGTTGCTGCTAGTCATGCTCCTACTGTTGTTGCTGCTGCGGCTTCTGCTGCTGGTGAACAAATCGTTCATCGCCACACTGTGTTTATTCTGCTGGTTTAACTTTTGCTGAAATTCGCACTTTAAAATTGCAACCGATTGCTTTCAAATTCTTATTTTTTATTACATCATCTGTTAGAGCATAATTATGCATTTTTGCCTTTAGGATCATGTTACAAGTGTTTCAACATATTCGGACAGAAGAAAGAATATGATTACTATTCTTCTTAATCTTTCATCATGGAGATTTTTGAAACTGACCACACTGCAGAACTCAGACTAATTTAGCGCCGCCCGACTTCAACATTTTCTCTCTCGCTCGTTTCTCAAAATATTTTTGCATGGCTACGTCACTGCTAACTCGGTGCTTTTCGTTCTACAATCCATGGTTGCTAGACCTGTACGTGTATCTTCTTCCATTCCGTTCAGGCAAGTTTCAGGTAACATGCGCGTGAAATCCAAGAAATATACTATGCTTGCGCGCCGCAATACGACGCTAAAATAAAACGGAATCTTTTGTGCTTAGAGTTAGGTGCTCTTACAGTGCATCTGGTTCGGATTATATTCCGCTGTCTTCTCTCTCTCTCACTCGTGGTCCTTAAGCCGGATGGTCGTTCGTGGCATTAAGCCTTCACTGTCCGCTCACGCGTGACATGAATTCCTAATTGAAAGCACGCCGTGATACCGAAATAACTAGTTTCTGTGACGTAGGCGCCATGGAGTTTGGTATAGAGAATCTTGTTGGTGAAATTTCTGTTAGTTTTGCGTTACTGTGCGACATGGCTAAACTTTTAGTGCGTGACTAATCTTTTTACAATCAAATATGATATTCGTTTATCCAGTTCATACCTTTTATCAGTAAAACAAAACATATTGAAATTTGATGCCAATGTGATTGATTTTCAACGATAAATTTTTGAAGAAGGATGTTAATTATGTGTGCTACAAGTCTACAATTATCAGTTTTTCAACAAAAATTGGATGAATATGGTTTTATATTAGCTAATATTTTCCTGAAATTTGTAGAATTATCTTATGCTGCGGAGTTTGCTGAAATTTAAAGGCAAAGATTACGTTTGAATTTAGTGTACAAAAGTCAATGAACTCGTGTTAATAGATGCTCATAAATGGTTTCTGGTTAAAAATCAATGAGAATAACTCTGCAGGGAATAACCCTGCCAATATTCATTCGCCACTGTACAGTGGGGTGCAGTGTAATAACAGCTGACAGAAACGTCAACGACTCGAATCTCTTGCGTGTGTTTAGGATCATTCGCACGCTGCATGACCGTCTAACCTCAGAATACTTTCCTCCCCCCTCCCCCACCTACCCTAACTTGGACCCCAAAAGGGCGCACCAATCCGAGCATTCCTGCCCTTCCAGTCACAGCCAATCCAAGATGGCGGTTCACATTCTCGGGATCGTGTCAATCGTCGTGTTTTACCTGCTCATCCTGTTTGTGGGGATCTGGGCGGCGCGCAAGTCCAAGGGCACCACTGCGGACAGCGAGGACGTGATGCTGGCAGGGCGGAACATCGGGCTGCTAGTCGGGGTCTTCACCATGACAGGTCGGTGGGCAGGGGCATGAACTTATCAAGGGGAGGGTGAAGGGGAGTGCACCCTCCCATGCCATGTAATGCGTCAGTTACGTCATCATATTGTTAAAGTATTCATAAATGCCACATTTAAAATAAAATGAATTAGATATACATGTAGGCTTTTTGCCTTTCTATTATTTAAGCCAAACTTCATCACTCTGTTGATCTCACAGCCTTGCACAGCCCAGTCAGTGTCTGTTCCATGCAGAGGCGTGGCTTTACAACTGAAAGCATCCCGCGCCGCTCCCTCTGCCGACGATCGATTAAAAGCGATCGTGCTTGTCGCCGATAAGCGAGTCTTCCATAAAAAAAAATAATACCTCCATCTCATCTTTAAATGGATCACGCTTCGATCTGCCCACGCGTCCGGTCACGCCTGTTTTTCCATAGCGCACTGCAGGTCGGATCTCGTCGCTGATTACTGGGGGGAGGGCGATTTTGAAAGCTGTCGAAGAACCTCATGACGGGAGAAGGGGATTGTTGTTGTCGTTGTCGAAGTGTTATGCTTAAGTTTTGCCGCCATGAGTTTGGGCTAGGAAAGCTATGGGTAGTTATTAAACTTTCCTGCGAGGGACTATTGTATTCTTCTGTTGGGGCTGAATTAACAAAATTTAGCTCTACATGTAGGGGAAAAAATCAAGCGCTAGAGACTGTCAATCAGCCATCTCAATTTATGGCGGGGGCAGTCTTTCCTCCATACTTCTCCCATTTAGAGGGGGCTATTGCCTCCATCGCCTGCTACGAATAGTACGAGTATGTCGCTTAGTTCACTCTATGTGGTTGATGAACGGTTTTCGGAGAGGTACAGTCGCCTCTGAGGACTGGCTACCAATGTAGGCGTGATTTGCTAAGGCATTCCTTGATCAATGACCGAATGGCAGCGCGTAAAGCAATACGTTCAGATCGATCATTGCCTGTCCGCTACTGCCTAGAGAACGACATAGTTATTTCCTTATAATGAGTGCGATAGACAGGTTATGTTCAGAGAAGCAGATACAGCAAAGCAGCAGTGGCCAGTAACTATGACAATAGCCAGTATAGATAACTTCTTTTGGAATGGCTGCATGCAAAGTGTCCTTATAATTTCTTTGAGCTACATAACGCAGGTCCGATTTTATTATGAGAAGTCAAGAAATGATGCACGTTACAATGGAAAAGAGACAGAAAGTATTGAAACTACAATATTTTTTAAAGTTAAAACCCTAAGATGATGCATGTTAATACTGTGTATGTTGTAAAAGTTTTTTAGAGCTTTTTAACACCCGTCTACTGCTGACGCTCTAGTGTAAGATATAGAGCCTTACACTAGATGTGTGATTTACATAGTAATAGGCCTAATAATAATAATAATAATAATAATAATAATAGACTTAGTTTCGGCATCTAGTGATGTCATAGGGGACCTCAAGTACGCTCTTCGATAGGAATGATAGATGATTTGATTGGGAAGGAAACGTATGGAGTGCTGAAGAGATGGGCCGAGGAAAGGTTGGAGTAGAAAGTTGGATGCCAGGAACCTGCCACGCGGCAGCACACTAGAGAGAAATTCTTCGATCAGCGTTCTATTAGCTTACTATTTGCTGTGTGTATTTGTCAGCTACGTGGGTTGGCGGGGCATATATCAACGGGACAGCAGAGGCGATCTTCAGGCCGGAGCAGGGCTTGGTCTGGTGTCAGGCCCCCTTCGGATACGCTATCAGTCTTATCATTGGTACTCTTTTTGTCTCCTTCCAGGGGCATTATTCAACGAGCTATCTTAGGCTTAAGACAATCTCAATCTTAAGATTGTATTTAGCTAATTTTACGGAAATCTTGTATTTTTTTTTTAATTCGAATGGACTTTGGCTTTACCAGTTTCTAGAAATGGTTGGTATCGACGCTTGCAAAGGGAACTCTGACTGACTTCGCCAATGTGAAAGCAAAGATTATTTTAGAACCTACTTTCTGACGAAGAGGTTATGCTTCTGCTGCACAGAATGAAGCTTTTTACGAAGGTAAATTTGGTCACGCAGTTAAAATATTGAGTCAGTAGAGTAAATATGATAAAACGCAACGCATTGCCACTGTATTTATCACTTAATATATTTTATTTTTATTTTTATTTTTATTTCTTTCATCAGAGAGCTCATACAGATAGTGAAAAATTAAAAGAATCTCAATGATAGGATTACCTAAGGCTCCCTAGAACTAGACTGCAGATGAGTCGATAGATCCGCTCACTAGACTCCGCTTCCAGCAGTAATATTCCAGCCTTTACAAAAGATAATTGCACAAACGCACGGTCACACTTTGGTTTGGTATCACTTGAAATGGCGCTGTTCGCTTGCAGGGGGCGTGTTCTTTGCGAACAAGATGAGGACAGAGGGGTACGTGACGATGCTCGACCCCTTTCAGCGCAAGTACGGCGAGCGTATGGGCGGTCTGCTCTACATCCCCGCGCTGATGGGGGAGGTCTTCTGGTCCGCAGCCATTCTCTCCGCTCTCGGTAAAGCACTACAATAATTGTAGTTCTGATAAAAAGAAGACACGTTTCACATTGTCACAGCAGTAATTGCAGCACTGATAAATGACGATAAATTTAGAAATGTAACAGCCATAATCTTTAGATGATAGTGATAATGGTCGTGGTTTCAAACTTTGGAATATTTTGTCGTTGAAATCTATAAGCAGTTCATAATATAGTTATGCATACCAAGTTGTTACTGAAAAGTGAGTTGAGAAAGTCTAAGTTCTTGTTTTTTCATCAAGTGTTAAAATTTAATTTGAGGTCATGACGTCATCATATCCAATTACCCCCTTGAAGGCTTTATGTAGGATTTATATAATGCTGCATCATTGTTCTCAAATATCTAAATCTCAGATTTAAATTTGAACACTTGATGGACAAATTTGACCTTAGGCTCTTGATTGAGCCATACAATATATAGCCTACAGTTTCAATTAATATTATTACGCAATGGATTGTTAATCCATATGATTTCTTTTATGTTTTGTGATATTGAAATACACAGATAGCGTGAGAAATCTTAATTTTGAAACGTAGCCGAATTTGATTGAAATTGATAAAATTTCACGAATTTTTCCTTGCTGCAGAATAAAACAAAGCTATCATCATACGACATAAGATGAAATAATTATCATTCAATCATGACCTATGCTAATTTACAGCACTTCTTGCATGCTTATACGCATGCTTAATGCTCATATAGGGAACCTATTAGATAAGAGCTGGCTCTTACTATATGTAATGATTAACTAATGTAATTGTGCGTTAAACAGGATCGACCCTGGCAGTCATCATTGACATGGACCCCACGACAGCCATCGTGGTGTCGGCGCTCATAGCCGTGGCGTACACGCTGTTTGGAGGGCTCTACTCTGTCGCCTACACCGACGTCGTACAGCTCTTCTGCATTTTCTTCGGACTGGTAACGCGAGTTTATTTTACGTCGTAACGCAAAATAGCTTAGCGAGTGATTTCGATGTTTTTATAAAAAATAAATTTAAATTCTAAATGGCCTTTTTTATACAAAGGCCTTTTATTTCAAATGTTATTTCGAGTGTGATACGCAGAATTCATTTTAGTCACGATGAAATCGGCGTAGCGCTACGCCTCTATCTTAAAAAGTGGTGTCGTCCTACGCCTGAGCCTTTGAAAATAGAAGCAGCTTACAGGAACGACTGTATGCCACCAAATTTTGAAAACCGCATTGGAAGCTTACGTTCGTTGAGTTTAATACGTAATGCAACACCTGCTTGTTTAAAATTTGGAATACAAAGTTTAAAACACCTTGTTTTAGGCATACTGCGCCTACTAAAATTTACCCTGCTGTTTTTTTTGACAAGTTTGACATGTGACATAAGTGCCCTCGTTATATGTGGAATGTAGTATATGTTATATGGGGAAAATAAACTTGAAATGCATATGCCATTGTCAGTGAAAAAATGTGAGGTCATTGCAGTGTATTGTTGTGTATCTTGTTCTGCTAGTGGCTGGCCGTCCCGTTCGCTCTCATGCACGAGTCGATGGAGGGCAAGAGCATCGTGCACCAGCCTATCGAGTGGTTCGGAAGCCTGCCGAAGGAGAACATCGGCGTGTGGATCGACGCTGCGTTGCTGCTGGTGTTCGGCGGAATACCATGGCAGGTCAGTGGGTTTTGGAAGATAATTCGGCTAGCAGTTAAGATTCATCAAAAAAGTTTGTTATATGAATTTATTCAAATTAACTTCAATTTTGTAGTGCTTAATGCAAGCGGAATGTGTCGTGCTCAAGGTATGCTTAAGAAAGGTTGCGGGGTTCTGTACTAAAGGAAATTTATTTATTACCTGTACGCAAGAGGCAGGTTAAATGGTAAGCCATTGAATCTAATTGAGATAAATTTATTTCACACTGTGCTCACAATATATTATGCTTATGTGAAAGATTTGACAATGAATGCCAACGCAGAGGCGCATTTATTTGAAAAGAATGTTAATTGCATTAAGTGAATCTTGATATAAACATGCAATCTATAGTCTTGAAACATAGGACGATAAGATCCAACGTTAATCTTCCAAATTATTGTCAATATAAAACATTAATTCAGCGCAGGATGTTATATAAACACCATTGCATGTTTATGCAACGTTGCAATGTTGAAATGTGTTCGAAAAAGTATACTATTGCTTGAACACTCCTATTCTATGAGTGTGTATATGCTGACTAAAGCATTATGAGGAACTTCACTCTATCATTTGAACAGATGTCGCTAGAGCCCGTTAGCAGGCTGCTGATAGTAGCTCTTACAATAATTGTACCCCTTTCTGCAGGTCTACTTCCAGCGAGTTCTCTCGGCCAGATCGCCAGGGCGCGCTCAGACCATGTCCTATGCAGCTGCCGCTGGCTGCATCTTCCTCGCCATTCCCCCTGTACTCATCGGAGCCATCGCCAAAACTGCGGGTACCATGCTTCTCAAGTTCTTTCGAGTTGTTAATTA
The DNA here is from genome assembly GCA_034695025.1 of Chamaedrilus cognettii. Taxonomy (NCBI): domain Eukaryota; kingdom Metazoa; phylum Annelida; class Clitellata; order Enchytraeida; family Enchytraeidae; genus Chamaedrilus; species Chamaedrilus cognettii. Next base: position 2,775 of record JAQIWG010008387.1, on the reverse strand, counting down.
AATGTCATCCTTTAATGTGTCTTCTTCTAGCAACTGCAACTTCAACTTCTCTACTGCACTCCACCCTAATGGATGATTATTTGCAGGGCTGACGAAATAAAACGCCTTTGTCCAAGGGCGCACGAAGTGACTCGAAATCTTTTGCCGTGGCCGGGGTTCGAACTGACTCTCTGCAATTCTTGCAATCCGAAGTCCGCGACTTAGACCACTCGGTGACAACGCTTCTCCAAAAGCAATATGTCAGCTCTTAATTATATTTAATTTGTTCAAATTTTTGTCTCTATTACTTCAGTAAAAACTGAATCAAGACTTTTTAATTAAACACATAATGTGAGCAACAAATTTAAATTTTTTAACTTATACATATTGCCCTGCTTTTTTTCTCTGTGAGTGAGCTTAGAGATATAGGAATTAAACACTGATTGTTGATTATTCATTAAGGGGGTAGGATAGAAAGCCTTTGAATTACATGATGCATCTAGCAGACTCAAAATACAATGAAGAATAAAATATCAGCTGTGCAGCTTTTATATGCAGGCATGCATGCATACAAATTTTTCAACTGCATTTGTCCAGACTGAACCATACCACTCTGACAGATGATCATTGTCTAACTTTACTCATCCGGACTAAAACCATGCCACTCTGATAATTAATCACTGTGCACTTTCCCAGACTGGAACCAGACGATGATGGTGGTGGAGAAGAACAGGACGATCGACACTGAGCGTGACGCGAAGCTTATCCTGCCCCTCGTCATGCAGTACCTCTGCCCCTGGCCCATCACCTTCATCGGGCTCGGCGCGGTCTCGGCTGCTGTCATGTCCTCCGCGGACTCCTCGGTCCTCTCAGCGAGCTCCATGTTTGCACGCAATATCTACAAGCTCATCTTTAGGCAGAAGGTATCAGCTGGATGGTTGGGAACAGTTTACAATACTCTTTGACAATTTTTTACTAAATTTCTTGTAGGAAATGTTTGTTAAGCATTTGTGTGATTGTAGGCTGTCATGGTGTTGTTCTCGAACTTTATTACTCAGAGGAACTTCTTTTTTGCTCGAGTTCAGAAAATCCTGAGACTTAAGTTTGAATGCTTTATTTTCAATTACTATGAAACGTGAATACAACATCTACAAGCTCATGTTCAAATAGAAGGTAGGACTGCTAGGAGGGCAACTCGTGGGATTTTATGCTATGCTCGTTATGTGTTCACTACATAAAAATAAGCGTTGCGCATTGAAACCTCTTCCACTTGCGCTATTTGCCAGTGGAACACGTTGTCGCAGTACGCAGATTCATTTTCTTTGAGTCGCTGAAATTGAGTCCTTCTTCCATATTGAGAGCTCTTGCTAGTTCTGGACTCAGTGACTAATAATCTATTATACAGCATCTACAAACTCCTCTTCAGGCAGGAGGTAGGACTGTTGGAATGAATCCCTCATTTTATTTTTAGTACTGCCTACCTCTTCACAATTATTATTAAGACGATCATTCGCTCCTATTCAAATTATTTTTAGCACCGTCAATCTTTTCTATTACAGTAATTTTTACCACCATCACCTCACCTACTGGACTTCCTTTCCCAGGCTTCCGAGACGGAGATCATCTGGGTGATGCGCGTCGGCATCCTCGGTGTCGGCGTGATGGCGATGGCGATGGGTATCATGATCACGTCCATCTACGAGCTGTGGTTCCTCTGCGGCGACCTCGTCTACGTCATCCTTTTCCCCCAGCTCACCTCGGTCATCTACCTCAAGGGCACCAACACGTATGGCTCGCTCGCCGGCTACGTCGTCGGTATCTTCCTCCGCTTGCTCGGCGGCGAGCCGGCCTTCGGGATCTCAGCCGCCATCCACTATCCCGGCTTCGATACGAAGACAAATCTACAGACCTTCCCATTCAAGACGTTCACGATGATCGTCAGTTTTACGCTCATCATTGTCGTGTCGTATCCGATGAAGTATCTGTTCGAGAAGCATATCCTGCCGAAGGACTGGGACATCTTCCAGTGCATCGTGAACATCCCAGAGGAGATGATTGTGCTGAAGGTAGTAGCAGACTTTTTCGCTGAATATTTTGCGGGGGAGGGGTGAAAATTTGTGAGGGGGGGCGTTGTCAGATTTGATCTGACCGTTAAAATTCTTCAGACTATTCTTATTAGTACTCATTTTCAGGTTGTACTTGACAGTACTTGTCCATCTTTGGACGCCATTATCCATTTATACAATGTAGGATAACCTATTTTTAGGCTGTGTCGCAGCTTCCCCCCCTACAGGGAAAGAACACCCCCCCTTAATGGGGTCTGAGGTTTGGGGGGTGTCCATTCGTACTTGAGGGGTTTTCCCCCCACTGGGTGGTTCTGGGAAAATCACTGGGCATAAGCGTCTTTTAGTTGCGATCAACATAATCATCATACAATCATGGTCCAGAGCAAGAAAAAATCTGCATCTAGCTGGACACTTTTTTGCAGCTATGGTAATTTTCTTAGTGACTGAACGCACACACAAAAAGAAAGGAAAAAAATGCAAACTGCGCAACAAGTACTATAAATATACAGAGTGCGGCATAAAAAAACAACCCCCTAGAAAAATTCGCGATAGCTCGGCCAAAAGTATATATATTTACTTGAAATTTTCAGGGATTGTAGCTGAGACAATATGACACAGTCTCCAAATTTCAAACGAAAACATTAATGCATTCAAAAGTTATGAAAGTTCTTGTAAAAATATCGAAAAATGAAATCAACCACACGTTAAAGCGGCTTAAGTTTTTGACGTT
>JAQIWG010008386.1:0-11459 GCA_034695025.1 Chamaedrilus cognettii | reverse complement strand
AGAGAGAGAGAGAGAGAGAGAGAGAGAGAGAGAGAGAGAGAGATTGTCAGATCGTTTACTTCTACACTTACACCAAAGATCTTAACCGCAAAGAAAGTTTGTAAACCTTTACAGAAATCATTTCTGGCTTTATAGTCTAAGCAACATGAAATGAAAGTGACTATTACCAAGCATAGCATTCCCAAAAAGACGAGATGAAAAACTGACACTATTCTCTCAACATAATATGCCTTTTTCAACTTCAAACATAAGCGTGACTGATATTCAAAATGGTATTTTGAAAACAATAATAAAACATGGCATTACAAAAATCCAAAAAATCCATAAATCGATAGAATAAGAAAATCAAAAGAAATAGAAAGTGACAGCGTTTAGCTCAAGTCTCACTCGTGGGCAATTTTCACCCCAACCAATTGAGGCAACCCAGCAAAATGAATGATCAAATTTGATTTTTGTATCTATTTCCTATAACTTAAAAACTGACTGACGTGTGATCAAAATTTTGCCGCCATTGATAAAGATTTATATATAAATTTCATAGTAGCCAGACAATAATTGTAAATGTAGGGATCAATTGTTTGAATTTCAAATTTCTGCACCTCCACCCCTCTAGTCCACATCCAGTGAAGGTTCTAGCGGACTGCAATGCCACTCCATTTCCTACGTATGCCACTCCATTATTTGTGTTTGAATAGGTGTAGGGGGAAATTAGAGTTTTGCTAAAAGATGATTCCCCCCCTCGGTCAGGAGTGTGTTCGGGTAGTAAATGCCGGTCACACTGTAATGTCGATTCCCCCCCCGTCGGTCAGGAGTGTGCTTTCAGGTAGTAAATGCCGGTCACACCGTAATGCCAATCTAAAGAACGTTAAAAAATTGGGGGTTGACACTGCCATCGCATTTTGTGAGTTCTGGAGCCAACCGTGTATATACAATGTTATCCTGTATTCTTTTTCAGCATGTACACTATATCAGAAGCTCTTAGAAAATCAAGACGTCAATGGCAATAATTGCTTAATGATCGTACCGCATCAAATCCATCAAATCCAGCGTAATCCAGTAATCACTAAACAACATACCATTTACCATCACACGTAGCAAGCTTCACCAAATTAGAAGAAGCTAAAACTCGGGTTACAGGATTAAACACACGCATAAAATGAAACGCTTTCTGACGTTACATATCGCGATATACAAATTAGAAGCCGGTAAATGTTTTCCAAACAGAATATACGCGCGTTCAAATAATTTGCCCGTCGGCGATGCGGCGAATAAAGTATCGCGTAAATAACGGCGAGCACGAATTAAAAAAATTTGCGAAGCCACCTAATTAATTTTTTTAAAGTGATTTATTTTAAGAAATACCCGTTCGTAGTGTAATGAATAAATATAACAAAGAAGTCATTGTTAATTGGCTAAATGCTATATTAATAGTCTAATGATAAATAAAGGCTATACCCAGTGATTCGATAAAGAAAAAAAATTTACCGTCGTGCAACGGATTGGCATCATTAGTGTCGCTCTCTACACATTTAAAGCATACGCAAGAAATCATTAGATGTAAATTCAAAGCATTTCCTTATTCGCTTTGCGCAGCAGCAGACAATGAACAAATTTACCCAGCAAAATCTGTGGCACATGTAATAGTGTCGCAATATAGCACGGCATAAATGGCATACAAACAGTTCTGAATAAAATTTCGGCAAAGCGCAAATAATTATGTTCGAGCCTTAATCGCCTCAAATAGGGAGTACAGTACGCCTTTTTTCGCAGCACACAAATGAACATTAAGCGCGTTACAGAGCATATACATTTTAATGCCAAATCACAATGAATAAAACTGGGCAAATTCGGGACAAAAAATGTTATATTGTCATATAAAACGTTCCAATCTTGCTCAAGAATGCATTCTATACAATATTACACATACCTACACGAGTAAAAATCCTCATCATCAATATATCCTGCAAAAAATTAAAAGTCATGGTGTGAACTTTCACAGATTAATAGATCACAAGCAGTTTTAGTGTTCACACACCATTTCAATATACTATTGTAGAGTCCTTGCAGTTTAAACTATTATGCTCCCATTGCAATGCAACACCAACATTAGAATACTTACTCAGCAGCCTTTGAAATGCAAGCATTATTAATTTCTATTCCCAAAAATTATGACTAACAGATGCATCTGCACGAACTATCAATTTTTTTTGCGAATTCAACCGTTATCAGACGTTATACCCATAAACTGCTCTGCAAAATATTGCATAGCCATGCAGCTAAGGGATGTCATAGTATTAATGCAATTCGCTATATTAGATCAGTAAACATTTGAGCATTGTACGCCTGTAAAACAGGTTTCAGAAAAAAATCATAAAACTCGACTTGTATGGAACTTGCACTAAGCCCTTAAATTCAAAAAAGTCTGCAGCTCTCTTGCAACTCCTAGATCAGATTGTAATAGACATCAGGTGTTCCTATTATCGCTAGACCAGCACGTTAAAGTACCCGCACACCTTTCGGTCAAAACGAAGGAAGTACACCGTGGCGTTCGCTTGACCAAATAGACACTGGACCGCTATATGTGCGCGGTGTCAGACATATGAACGCCAGCCGCCGTCGTCAAGGTCACTGTGACCTTAACAAAAAGAATGCTGCCTGCAGCATTCATCGCTAACTGATCATGTCGTCAGGTCTGCGCGTCAAGACAAACGACCGCAAGCAGTCGGCGGCTCGACGAGTTCTCTACGAGCTATTCTCCTTAACGACAAACTTCCTTCGTTTTGACCGAAAGGTGTGCGGGCGCTATCAGACAGTAGACATTGCACGTAGTGACATAGACATGTAAGTGTTATTATCAGATCAAATTGAGAATGATTTTTCTCTTACAGTTTTCACGTCCATGGTCTTAAAATCACATCTAAACATTCCAAAATTAACCCTGTTACAATTCCACTTCGCTTCCGTTTACACTTCTATTAATCAACATACACATTTACACAACCTTTTAAACAACCCAGTTTAACAACCTAAGGGCTGGTTTTTCCAACATGGATTAAATGGTGGTTCAGGATTTAGCCTATGCAAAAGGGTGGGTTAAATCCTGAACCACCATTAACTCCGTGGTGGAGAAACCAGCCCTAGGTGTGATGTTGTAGTGGTTAAAATGTCGGACACGAGTCGTACAGATCTGGGTTCAAATCCCTACGACGGCAATTATGAAACCATGCGGGAACTGGATCTTCAGCAAGTCTGTTAAACATACAAGTGTCTCTAGCTGCTAACCTCGTGTCCGATAATAATTTATTTGGCTGGCGTCAAGAAGGGCATCCAGCCGTAAAAACCCAGCTGCGGCAGTCCTCATCTGGGCACAGATGTCAAACTTGTGTGAAAACATGAACATTACAAATTAGACGATAAAAAAGACAGCTAGCATTTCGTTAAGTTTAGTAATTAATGTGAACTGTAAACCAATGGGGGTTCAGTGTCTACATAGACACTGAACGTAATGACTCAAGCAGGCAACTGAATGTCTTAGGATTACACGCATCACATGCTTGGACCAACAGCATCCACATTACATATTAGTCAGCTAACACGGTGCTCCCAAAATAAAAATTCCACTTTGCATTTTCAGAGTTTTTCATAAAGCTTCTGTACACCAATAATACACAGTTGGCACATAATGTCACCAGGTTATGGTTAAAGTATTACCAGGCACAATAATGGATATGCTTAAAGTGCCTTCGCTATGGATTCATCCAGAAATGCCTCAAGAAGAGTACACAATACTGCTTGAAAAGTGTTTGGCACAAATTTTTTGGATCACACTCGGTCTATTAAAAATAGGCAATTCCATCAACAATGCCCTAATATGGAAAAAAATCTCTAATTCTCACAATTTTTGAAATGTTATGCTAAATAGCAACCTGTGTTCCAGGTGCGGAAGACCTTCATTTTAACTCCTCGACGCTAGCAAACCTACACAAATGCAAATTTCCCCATACCAATGTGCGATCCTACATTTCTATACTTTCGTAATGGTACTCTCATCTCAAACACTGGTAGCTAGCTACTACTTCTGCTTGATTTGAGAAATTTCACCCAAATTAGGTCGTGATTGATAAGAATGCCTAAAAGCGCACAAACTCGCGTCAGTACCGCAGTGAATTTACAGGCAAATGTATTTTAAATGCATTGAATGCACCAATAGATGGCTAAACTAAGAGAAAAGTGAAAAGAGAAGCGACAATAAAATTCACACAAGCACCAATCAGATCACAACGAGCAGTCGCAACCGTCATCTCATCGTCATCTGCTGAATAGCAACAGCAGCAACAGCAGCAGCAGCACACTCGGGACACAACCTATAATCCTAGCCAGAGTTTTGAAAAAACACAAATCATGCAAATCTAATATGTAAATTAGTATCAAGCAAAGGCATTAGATTGTGTTATATTACTGTAAGACCTACAATTTTCACGTGCATGTAATTTCGGCGAATTACGCGAATCGCTAAAGCTCGCGAAAATTACATGCACGAACATAGCGCTGCAGAAGCTGTATATAATGGGAGGTCCTTAAAAACGCGAAAATGAAGTGCAGCAAAATTTCTAAGAGGTAAAATCTAAAAAATAACATGCAGCTAAATTGTCACGTTTTACAAAGCAATTTGTTTCAGCAAACTAATTAGCATATAAATTTGCATGATTTGGATTTTCTTTTCAAACACTATCTAAAAATATTAATATGTATTCTGGCACCATCGTTCACTAGTTAATGAGACACGCTAAAGAAGCTACTTTCTCACCATACGCACTGAAAATTATAGAATGGAACAAAACACAAAAATACGAACAGCAACGATTCAAATATACAAAATGACAGCAGAGCACAAAATAAAATTGTTTTGTACATTTTCTTCGTATTTTATGTCCAAGTCGAGCTAGATGCTTGGCACAGCAGCAATATATCTATATATTACACACTGTAAATTTTTTGGTAAAAGCTGCACCTAGTCAGTTATAAAGCTTACAGATAACAATAGCACGTTGCAATTAAAGACTTCAGAACAAAAACTGAACCTCGCATCAACTAAAAAAGCGCCTTTTTAATCGTCAAATCCATTATTGTCCATGTTTTCACGCAGATTTAGAAGTCTGCGCCCTGATAGGACTGCTGGAGCTGAGTTTTTACGGCCGGATGCCCATACTGACGCCAACCAAATAAATAATTATCTGGCACGGGGTTAGCAGCTAGCGACACTTGTGTGTTTGACAGCCTTGCTGAAGGGCCTGTAACGCATGGTTTCATAGTTGCCGGCGCGATGACTTGAACCTAGGTCCTCTGGACTCAAAGTCCGACGCCTTAACCCCTAATCCACAGCGCCTCGCAGTAATCAGAGACAAATCACCACCACCAATCAGCCATCTTGCTACTCGATATATTATAGATACTCGATATATTATAGATACTCAGTGCTGCTCTGCGCCGGCACGTATTAGCGGGCGACAAGTCATTAGCTACATGAAATCGAGTGGTACGATGGCGGCTTTAAGGAATCATTTCTGCCAACGTCGTTGACACACAATGCGAGGTCCAGCTCTTGTTCCAAAGTCTTTGGTTGCAATATAATGTCAATCAAGCGAAAACTTGCTTCTTGTTTCTCATTCTTTGTAATAAAATTTCTTCCACTGTTTAAAATACAGACGCAATTTTAACACGCACCAAAGCGATAGAACGAACAAATTTTTATTTTTATTTGGCAATACGGTACCAATGTTTTGTAAAGACATGCAGATCTAGTAAACAGTCGAACACAACCAAACACGCCAATATCTGGCTATATAGGTCAAAAAATGTGCAAATCTTAGATTGGATTTCACAGAGGTTCCTTCACTTTTTCCGCAGCTTCAACCTACATGTAAAGCTAGTCATTTTTATTTCACATTTGTCTCTTTGAAGTGCAAATGTTATTTCTGTCTAGCTACCGCTGCTTATATGCAACAACTTAACTTGGTTCAATATTATGGAGCTGTAGGGTTAGGTATAGGCGCGAGCCTTCTTGGGGATATTTACCTCTTTTTACCTAACCTCGCTACTTCTGATGTGACTTGTATTATGTGCTTGTATTGGTCTTGAAGTAATAAATGTAAAAAAGAAATTTTTTTTTGCTGTAGTCCATAATTGCTACATGAAAACACTTACGTACGTGCTAACGGTATGAATTTTTAGAGAGAATTTTTTTAAAAGAAAATTAAGTTATTTATTCGGTATTAATATCAGGAAGTAATTGTTCTGCTTGAAATCTACGACGTCGTGTGGATTTTGCGATGTCGTAACTCGACTGAATTCGCCTTTAGAGCGAAGTCCTTTGATATGCGCTATGCTATTAAACTCTCATTCTAGCCCAAGGCAGAAGTGGAGGAAAAAATTAAAGGAACACCAATGAAATCCAGCCTTAATCAATATTCTCGTAAGAAATAAAGACAAATGCTACAACCGAGCATAAAGTGACTTTACACAGAATCAACAACGGGCGATGTAGGCCATTGGCCACCGGTGCACACGCTCGACGCCGATTGGCTAGGGATCAAGCCAATCAGAACGGCTGCTATGAGAGCGCAAAAACATATTTACATACAACGTCAGTCATGAATCAACAATACCCATTCTTCAAGATGTCTTCATTACTCAAAGGGTGCAGGATGCTTCTGCAACAAAAGAAGCCAGCAGTAAATAACCAAATATTATTGTCAGTAGTGAGATTAAATAACAATGCATGAAAAAATTCATACAAAAATTAAATAATGCAGCGGCCAAATTGCAAAAATGACGTCAGAAGGCATTTGAGATCGTGCCTCTGCACCTGCACCATCTCTCTCGTCACGCCCACAATCTGATGTAACGCGTTTTATTTACAATCCAATTGTTACGTGAACCTTGATTGGTGCATCAGGTGACAGCTCTAATTCTGGACCAATCATCGAGCAATTCAGTTGGTCATTAGTCAGTTTGTTGGTAAATTTAGTAGGCATATGCTAATTTGGATGAGCAGAGTCAAGCTCCAGTACAAATTATTTGATTGGCCGTCGCACAGGAGTCAATATCTATATAAAATCTTCAGAATAGCCTACTAAAATTAGCCCTGTCTACTACAGTACAAAAACTTTCTCGTGGCTAGTGGCTAAGAAGCTGCTGCCACAGTCAACTGGCTGTCAATCAAAGTAAGGTGGCGTTAACTAACACTAAACTAATTTTGTTGACAAAAATGTCTAAATTTTTGTCGACTTTTGTTGAGCACCACCAAGGCGCAATGCAAAACAAAAATAATTTTAATTAATTATTTTTACATGTTTAGTACACGTTTTATTTGACATGGCATCAACTGGCTACCGTGACATTCTCATCCTCGGTAAGGGAACTCCAACTTCAACTTCAGTACAGCACTCCACCCTAATGGTTGATTATTTGCAGGACTGACAAACTTAGACCACCTTTGCGAAGGGCGCACAAAGTGACTCGAAAATCTTTGCCGCGGCTGGGATTCGAACCGACGAGACCACTTGGCCACAATGCTTCGTCTAAGGAAAAGATCTGGAAGAAGAACAACATCAATAAACACACCTCAGCCTTGTCCACGTGCGAAGCTATGAGGAAACCGCGACAGTTGGCTGGATGTCAATCAACCTGAGATGGGAGGCGATGGGCGTCGACTGACTGTACCCGCCCTTCGTCTGCATCTGATTCTGCATCGTGTCCAGCTGCACAGTAAATAATATCAAAATTTAATGTTCATTTCGTAGTCCGTGCATCGGATTCTGGGGCCACAGTCACCATAGTCGCGACTGCCTAGCTCGAGCGAGTTTTGAGGTGGCTCCAGCTAAATCGCCAATGCCGTGCACGTGTTTTTGGATGGCGTGACCTCAAACCTTGCTCCAGCTAGGCAGTCGTGGATATGGTGACTACGGCCCCTGCATCGAGTCCAGCTGCACAGTAAACAATAATTAAATTCAATGTCCATTTCGTAATACGCACTTCAGATGCTGTATACAGTTCAACGGAATAGTAAATAATATCAAAATTCAATGTCAATTTCGTAGTCCGCACTTCGAGTCCAGCTGCACACAATAGATCTTATCTAAATTCAATGTCCATTTCGTTGTCCGAACCTCTCGGTCTGCACCGCGTCCTGCTACACAACGAACAAAAAAGGCCGCACTGGACCAAATAACTCTTTTACAGCATCGTTAATCGAATAAAGTTTTAGCAAGTAACTTCGTTAAAGTTCTATTTTTTGTATCCTCATGATTACCAGACCTAGGATTGTTAAATTAGGCTAAAAGCGTAACCAGGATGATGCAGACGTCCAACCATTATTTTAAAGCCGTGGTCAACGCATTACTTCTATTGGTCTCAGGCTTAACTTCCAACAAAATTAAGTACGAGGTCCGCGCCACCTTCGGGTCTTTAAAATGGTCTTCAAAACGCAGATTCACAGTCGCATCCCGATTCCAAGTCGATTCTTTCTTCTCCGATTTGTTCTGGGTTAAAGCGCAAGAATTTGTCAGATGTTGAAAAGCAAAAATACTTCAGATTAGCTGCAAATCGCTCTCCGATTCCAAACCAATTCCAAGTTCTCCGGTTTGTAGCTCTGCGGCTAAAAGCCAAATAATTCATATTCAATGTTGCTCTGCCGTCTATAGCAGGCTTCATCGATGTAAGATGTAACTGTACGTACGTACATACACAAACGTTGCACAACAACTTGTAAACTGTTGAGACAACGATCAAGGTTATCCGTTGCTTTGCTATTTATGCCAGATTAATTCAAGCTTGTACAAGGCCACACGGCGCATCGTACGCTGAAACGCACTCTAAACTCTAATTTCTTCAAACTAATTATTATTATCATTACTATCGCTCCCGACTCGACCTGGTTAGAGCCGGTGTCCACGTCCCCTGAGCCGATGTGAGCCGTGTGCTGGAAGTTGGTCGGCAGGCCGATCATCGACCGGTCGATTACGCGCCTCCGCGGCTATAGCACGCAACACAGACAACCAATTGAACGCATGCGCTCCGTGGCTACAGCATGCATCACAGACAACCAATGAAGCGCATGCACTCGACGGCTACAGCACACACCACGGACAACCGATGTACATGCATGACGAGAAATATGGTTTAACACGGACTAAAATCCTTTGCAGTCTCTTTAAATTAGAAACTTTTAGAGTTTAAGGATCATGTGCGTTAACAAACACTCCTACAGTCCGGTTCAGTGCCTCGCAGTCAAGGAACGAACCACTCCCCCTTTTCAATCGCCTCGTAGTATTCACCCAGGGAGCTCTGGTCTGCAAGCTGAATCTTTGTTCTTGGAGCGGGCGATAAAAATAGCGTAAATATGGTTTTCAAAAAACACGACAGCTCACCCGAGAATTGACGGAGGTCTGTGGCATGACGCAGCACTTGAAAACCATGATTGCACTCATCGCCAATCCTCCCAGTCACTGTCAGTGTTCGCTCTAGCTCCTCCCAGTTACTGTCAGTGTTTGCTCTAGTTCCTCCCAATCACTGTCAGTGTTTGCTCTAGTTCCTCCCAATCACTGTCAGTGTTCACTCTAGTTCACTATTCGTATCCTCCCAACGCTCTCCTCCAACACTCGTCTCCCAACAACTGTCCGCTCTATAGATCCTCTCTTCCCTGCCTTCTTCTTCGCCGACCCAACCAAGCAACAATCACTGCAAAGCAACAACATAAGCGTCAAATAATTAACACCACGCTTTGCAATATCATTATACAAGCTCGTCGAGCACAATCTGGTTTACAAACTAGGCCTACCTCAAATTTAATTTAAAATTTGTGCACAAAAAACTTATGAAACATGTTATCGATAAATAAACAGGGCAATAAAGTCATGCTTACACTTTTGTTTGTTGTAGGAGTTAAAGGATCGCGTGTAACAAAGACACTCTTACAAACACACAATTACACTCCGATTCAATGACTCGGCTTTGCAAAGCAAATCATCGCTCCCCTTCTCTAAACGCCATTTATGACTCGCCCGCAGAGCTCTGGGCTTCAAGCCAATTCTTTATTCCCCAGCTTACAGGTGACTGACACTCATATCGCTTCGTTAACTCTGCATAAACCACCTGCAGGCCGGGGAACAAAGAGCTGGCATATTGCAGCCCAGGGGCCTCATTCAGGAAGCGATCTTATGACAATCTTAGTCCTAAGATTGTCATAAGAGAATTTTATGAAAATCCCATCTTAAATCTTAGGGTAGTAATAAAATAATCTAGCGCTCTGTGCTAGTAGAAGAGCCGACTCATCAGTTTTAATACTAACAGCTACAGAGCCAGCAGCTGCTGAGTTGCATAATCCAACTGACTGCCTTTTGTGTGTGTTATGCTAATGTTCATGTTTTCACACAGGTTTACTGGACTACTGGAGCTGGGTTTTTACCGCCGAATGCCCTTCCCGACGCCAACCAAATAAATAATCATCCAGCACGGGGTTAGCAGACAACGACACTTGTGCGTTTAACAGCCTTGCTGAAGGGCCTGTAACGCATGGTTTTATAGTTGCCGGCGCGGGGACTTGAACCCTGGTCCTCTGGACTCCTAAGAATAAATAACTATATACAATACTTTTATAACTAAAAAAAGCCTATAATTTAATTTCATAACAAAAATTTGAATGCAAAAAAGCAACTTCGTACATTTCACATCTATCCACTTAGCTACATAATTAATTGAATTACTTGTTCTCACTTTACATAGGCCATACAATTAGTATAGTCTTACCGGTACTACCCTATTTACTGTACTTACTACACATACTACACATGGTGAATACCGCCAAGACCAGTATCAGGACTTTGATCAATACAAATACCATATTTAACGGCCAATCTGCAATTATACAGCATGCTACTACTAGCGGCGATTCAATTACTTGTGAAGGTTGTAAACAGATTACCAAACCTGGCGGTAAACTATTCTGTGAATCCGAATCAGGTGATTTTGAGTGTGACTCAAATCACCAGACTCAAATTGAAAGGGCTTAGCCTGTGTCTGTAATAACCAATAGCTGTAATGACTGTACCCAAACAAATGTGCATTGCGCACTTCACAATAAATATTTACTGCACAAAATTGCATGGTGTGCGCACCGGGTTTTGGCTCAAATCGGGTTTTAGCTAAAATCTAGTTTTAGCGTCAAAAACAAATTTAGGTATACTGCATGCCCCAGCAAGTCGAGAAACAAAGAATAGACTTGCAGCCCAGAGCTCCCAGTGCGAGTCTTGAAAGGTGACTAAAGAAAGGGGAGCGGTTCTGTGGCGGCCCTCTGGCACAGGACCGGACTGTAATAATTTAGGCTCGATTTCATAGACATTCCTCAACTCCTACCTCGACTCCTACCTTGACCTAGAAAGACAATTTAACAGCAGCCCATA
>JAQIWG010008385.1:0-11461 GCA_034695025.1 Chamaedrilus cognettii | reverse complement strand
AACAATGTTCATTTCAACACCTTATTTAACAATGTTCATTTCAACACCTTATTTAACAATGTTCATTTCAACACCTTATTTAACAATGTTCATTTCAACACCTTTTAAAAATAATGTTGTTTATTTTTTTTAGCGTCCTCGATTTAGAAACTTTACTGAGACGTCATTATGCTCGCATTCCAATTTATGTTATCGTGACAACTTTCTTTTCTGTCAGTGGCACGATGACGCGTTTCAAGCACCCTACACCGAGCCGCGGTTCAGTTCTGAGCATTCGCAACACGCGCCTCATGAGTGGTCTAGTCTACAGCATGGAGAACTTGCCTCTGCTCATCCTCACTCACGCCTGCAGCTTTATCATTGGAGCTACCACGTAAGCAATTGCATTGCTTTCTGCGTTATTATTTTAATTGCATTTTAACTCCGTGACCCGTGCTTATACAGTTAATTGGTATGACCTATTTTCTGATTTAATAATGCAATTTATTTATTTTTATTCACTAAATAACGAGCAGTTCATAATTATTATTGCCGTGTTGTATAGTTTTTTGTGTGTTCCTATTTACTTTATGCATTATGTGTCAGCTCGCTTGACTATGAAATATTTCTGGTGCTAGTATTGTTTTTATTATTATTGTAGTCTTGTTGTATACTGTGCAATGATAAATTTAGAAAATTGCCAGCTAGTTTCTTTTCCGCGAATGAAATTACTTGCTAATTAGTTAACAGCTCGTGTGTGCCTTTTGGGTCAGGATTAAACTGCTGCTCTTTGGTGTTCTGTTCAGGATGTTTCTGTTTTTCTTGTTTTAGGATGTTCATCTGCTTGAGGAGATATGGCAACTGGTCTGCGGCGGTCGTCTCCCCGGCCTAATCTGCCCTATCCCACTTGGCTTGTTAGCACTCTTTGGCCTTCGTACTTGCGCCAAATTTGACACCAAACTTTTGCATATTTTGCTTAGGCGTTCTAGAGGCTATTTTTATTAATCGCCCAGGTAAGGTTTTTGAATCAATATTGCATATTGTGGTGTGAAAACGGCCAATAAAATGTAATTTCGATGTGAAAAGTAGGATTTTGACTTGTTTTGCAATCGCTTTGGACCAGAGTGGAAGCCAGGGTGTTGTTTGTTTGACGATTTCGATGCCATCTGTTTTTAGCCTCTGCTGATTTCTGGATTGCAGTTCATTTTTTTACCGAGTGAGTAATTCATGACGCAAAACCACAGTTTGTTCACCTATTTTTTTCCATTCGTTCAAAAAAGCAGGAATTTTAAAATGCAATATTTCTAACAATGACAAAAATAGTAAATCATGTCAGATTGCATGAACGTGTGTAGAGCTCAGGATTAAGTTCTGATCAATCAGGGTGCATGAACAATTGTTTGATAGCAATTAGGTGATGGTTCAAGCGTGCTGATTGACAGTTCTAAAACTAAATCTAAATCTATCTCAACAATTCAACATGAGTATAAACTCAGATAACTACTCTAATTCTATACCCATGTAAAGGTTTATTTTTTCATGGATTTAGTTAGAAATCGACTTCATAAGTTATTTTTATTAAACAAATTAGGATTAGCTTAAAATTTGTCAGGATTGTTGTGGAGTGGTTTCTTTGACTTTGCGTGACAATTTTGCATGTGGTAGTTTTATTTTCGTTGTATCATTTGTATGGTTCGATTCACTGCTGACCACAATTGAAAATCCAGTTTGCCGTTTCTATTTTGGAATGCGCCGTTTTGAATT
Organism: Chamaedrilus cognettii; assembly: GCA_034695025.1. NCBI lineage: Eukaryota > Metazoa > Annelida > Clitellata > Enchytraeida > Enchytraeidae > Chamaedrilus > Chamaedrilus cognettii. The sequence continues at coordinate 9,718 of JAQIWG010008385.1, read as the reverse complement.
TATGTGAATTAGTGTCATGACTGTGTTCGTTCTTGCCAAAAGCAAATTCGTTGTATTGCCGATGTAATAATGGTGTGAATTTTAAGAAAACAAAATCTTTTATGATATCTGTTACTAGGCCTGCAGAACTAAAATTATTTGTATTTTTTACGCTTTTGAACACCAAATACTACACGCATCAAAGACTTTAGCTTATTTAATTTTGTTTTTAGAAATATTTCAAAACGTAAAAATGTGCGGGCACTGTCCCAACATTATGTACTCCGTGTTAATTATATTTCTTATATTTATGACTAGTATTATGTGTGCATATTTGCTTGGTGGTCTTTAATCCTTGTTACGTAAAATTTTGAATTGCCGTATTAAACTAAATACCTGGAGCTATTCTTAGATGCTTATCTTCAGTGGTTCTCTTCTTGCCTAGGCTTACATTACAAAAGACATAAAGATTATGCTACTACCTTAAGAGCAAGAAGTTAAGTGCAAACCTCAGGCTTCAATGAATTATACAGTTCTAAAGTTACTGCAAAGTTCTAACAAACGATGTAAATCATACATTTATCACCATTCACCGAATACTATAGCGACAAGGTTGCACGTTACAAAATTAATGCAATAAACTAACTAAATCTGTCCATTCGTCAGAAAGCATAAAACAATGCGGGACCTTTGAAAAAAATTTGCTATGACTTCACCACATTGTTTTCGAGCACGTAAATCGAATCATTAATCAAAAAGGTATATAAAATGAAATGAATTGACAAGTAATTCATCCAATAATTGTTAAAGCTTAAACTAAAACAAATTACGCCGACAAAGCATAGAAAGAAACGCAATAAAATAGTACAGAAAATTAATACAGTACACCTCGTTGGAAAAAATAGTGACAGCTTAAGCTAGGATTGAGTGTCTTATTCTATAGTTAATTCTTCTACAATTTTCGCTGTGTTGTGCAAGTATATGACAATAGCTTAATTGACAAATTTAAAAACACATGTAAATTTTTTTGTTAGAAAACTAAGGAATTCTTAAGCATTAAATTAGCCTTAGTTTCGTTTGAGCTTGTAGCAAATGATAGCATATACATCATATCTTATAGGTAACGCTACATCTTTCATAAAAACCGGTCGTATTTTTTGTACAAGGCGTATTGCAATTGAACTAATAACATAGATTAACATAAATAACCGTTCAGTAAACCACACTCTCATTTTAAAGTGTTCACAAATCTGATTGTCTCACAATAACATACATAATTAAAATTCACTTAAAAGATTTAAAGGCTACCAGAATTATTGGGAACAACTGTGTCAGAAGTAATTGAAAAGCAAGGAATTAACTATTATGAACATATTGATCAGATAGTTACGTCTAATTTATAGGCTGTCTTAGAGTTCCGCGAGCGTGAACCAAAAAAAGGCACTCAAAATGATCTGATACTATATGAAAGTGTAAAGATGTAGTGTTAAAATCGAATTAATATCAATTTGTTCAATTAAGTCGCGCAAAATTAGATCTACATAGTTGCAAATTTCAGCAGTGATTCGATGGCAAATTAAAATCTCCTATAAACGGGATATAGCATGTAGGCCTAAAGCAATTGGTATTGCATGTATGGATGCAGGAAAACAGCGAGTAGCAAATAGAGCAATAGATTAGCGATAGCAATAGCAACAGAGCGATCATGCACACAAATTTTGCATCACACAAATACAACATTTTCTGGTAGTCCTAAACAGTAAAGCCCAGCTCTGGTTTCAGATGATTTATGAGCGCAACAATAAGAAATACAATACGTTATTCGACGAAATTACGGTAGGAGTTTCATTAAACTGTCAAATAATTAGCTATCGTGTCAGCAAACACCCATCTCGCAAAAAGCTGTAAACCATATTGCACGTTATTCAACGTTATCAAGCACCATAATTATCTTGTAATGACTAATTGCGCGCAGCATGCTTAAACGTACCACAACGACTTGCAATCTATTTTTAAGTACATCCCGTGTAATAGTCATCCCGTTACCACTACGAATGGAGAGAAAAGACAAAAGTGACAATATTGAAAATGGTCCGCTACCTCGATCGCGCGTACTCCGGCGTACGGAATCAAACATTGAATACGATCCAAACATAGAACTCAAGGCAGTTAATCGCGATAACATAAGAGTAAGCTATCAACTTATCAACGGTACATCAAACTAGAGCTTTCAAGCCAGGCATTCTTGAAGAAATCTAAGATATGTAACGAAGGACAATTAATTATAGTTCCATTGCTAACACTTGTACTGAGCAACATAATGTTGCATCCTATAACTGCGCATAAAGATACCCCATTTCATTGACTCGTATCGATTAACAAATTTAATACTAAATTATACGTTAGCGTATTGAATCCAAGATAAAACAAAGTCACCCCATTACATTGACTCGTTTTAGTTTCAATATATCGCATTCATTCCTGTTAGTTTGCATTTAATTCGAGATAGAATTCACTGCTGTTTCGATCGATACTCATCCTGGATGCATTTAGCGATCAAGTTAAGTTGAATGTTACTCGCGCCTTCGTATATAGTACCTGTAAAAGAAACAAACCATCGCATAGTCCAAAACGAAGTGTTTTTATATCTCGGGCAGCTACTTGAAAAATGTTAATTTCAGAACGCGGACAAAATAGTCATATTAATAGACTGTTGATGCTTATTACTACAGTCACGGAGTTTAATAATAGTTAACACCCATATTTCATTCACAGAATTTACTGACAATTCAACTAAGAATAACAATAACATAGTTTTTCAATTTCAATTTCATGCAGGATATTGAATTATTAACAACACCTTTATATTTGACTCACCGACTTTGCAGTCACGGTAGTACTTCTCGACGAGGAAAGCCTTGGTGATGCCCACGCCACCCAACCACTCGATACACTTGCTCGTCGTCTCACAGGCTATCTGCGAGTATATATACACACAACTCCACAATAACGCGAGGTTGGTACATAGGCCGTTAACATCATGCTCCCAGAACAAAATAAGATTTGACCAGTGAGATTCAACAACTGGGTGTCAATACTATCAAACTGTGTAATATTAAAATCTCATAACAATAAGGCAGAAAACGGACACATTTCTGAAAAGTTCATTTGTCACAAGAAGTATAAGAAATGAATCTATAAAGCAGCAGGCCACAGCTTTTAAATTTTTACAATATTATATACATTTTCAACTCATAATATGGCATTTGCAGATAATTTAATTAACACCACTTAACATCTTTCTATGTCAAAAAACCTAACATCCAATACCAATCAATACCAATCAATATCAATCAATACCAATCAATACCAATCAAGGAGCCTTTGATGTTAACAGCCTTTGTTAGTAGCATCCTAAACACCAAAACGAAGAAGCCAATACATGAATTAGTCCAATAAAAGAATCATTATCGTAACGTTTAACCAACTGATCTAAAATAAACTAAAAAACGATTGCAGGCATACCTCTGACGCATAGTATTTGGCCATGGCTGCCTGTTCAATGAAGGGAAGCCCAGCCTCCTTGCGCCTCGCTGCATTGTACACCAACAGTCGAGCTGCCTCCAGCTTGGTCGCTATCGTAGCCACCTGGTGCTGAATGCCCTGCAACAAAGTAGAAAATTAAAACTATGATTGCTTATTGATCTATTTTAGGCACTTAAAATTATACATGTTTATCGTACTGTCCTCCAAAGTGCTCTAACGAATGCTTCAGTAATGGTGGATAATACTGCCCTTCAGACATGAGTACAGTTTATTATATACACACCTCTACATTAACTTGCACACCATTGCATAGGTCATGTAATTTTGTTTTTATGTGTTGTATGTTTAACTGCCTTCGTGGCGAAATATGGCTATATATTAACGGTTTACCCATCAATAATTTTCCGTGATAACACAAAAAGAAATAAGGCTCAGAGCATAATATAATTAAAAGAATTATAGGTGCCTCATTACATGTGATTCGAATACCTAAACTTCTATGTTTGCTTTAATGTTTGGTTTTTCAATGTTTCAAAGAATGAGTCATTAAAGGAATATTCATCCAAATTTATTGTTTAAACATGGAAGAAAAAGCCAGTAATTAACCATTACCGTCGTTAAAGATATCAAGAACATATGTACCTGATATTCTAAAACAAAGGCGCCACACACAAATTATATATCAACTCACCTGAAACTCAAATATTCGCTTGCCAAACTGTTTTCTCTCCAAGAGATACGGAATGGTCAAGTCCAGACACCCTTGGGCCATTCCCACTAACTGCGAAAGAAAAGTTAATTAGCTCAATTTACAAAACACCAATTCTAAAAGCACAGAATAGCATATTTCATTCAAAACAAAACTATCAAGATTATAGTTAATATTTACAGCCTCCGTCACAAGTAGCTTTGGCAGCTCTATAAAAAAAAAAATTGTTCTATGCGGAGAATCAGAATTAAATTTTATAAGATTCTATAGTGAGCTATATTTTTTATTAAAGCAAGATCCAAGGTATATTATAAACCAAACAATGAATTATAAAATGACTCCTTCGACAAATTTTTATTATCATCTGGTAATGCACCATAAATTTCTTTGATTATATCCAACTAGTTTTGAACACCTTAAAAACAGAGGAAATTTTGAATTTTTTTTTCGTTTAACAATAATTCGGCAGTTGGTAGCACAAATAAAATTTAAACACAGGCTAATGTAATTGCATTAGTCAATACAGAAAAAACTCATTCAGTAGATGATGAAACATGTAACTTGTGTAAGTGGTTTACCTGTGCACCAATGCCAATACGACCCTCGTTGAGGGAGCTGATAGCATACTTGTAACCGTGGCCAAACTTGCCGAGGATTGCCGTCTCTGGGACCTGGCAAAATCAGCAGAATCAACAGACCACGTTTGATTAACAACTTTTTAAAGCTAACCGCAAAAGCAAAAAAGCCTTCTATTTAAATTCACCACAATGTCCTTTTAAGAAGGTACAACACCTCTTTCTAATGCGCATTACAAAATCATTATGGTATTCAAAGCTTATCCCCAAACATCGTTTTAAACTTCATCTATACACCCGTTTTCGCTATTACTTGCACATTCATAATGCATGATATCAAAAAATCAAAACCCCATGTTGCGGTATAACTGGCAATAAAATAACTTAAAATAGCATTCAACCTACAGATTGTTCTATGCATGCTACCTGATTTCTTCATAATAGACAAATAAATAAGGGCATTAATTAACGGCACCTAATTTCACGAAAAGTGTCTCAAAGCTCAACAAAACTCTTACTCCAGCTTCAAGATACAAACATTCAGCTATTTTAACTTGCTCAAGTGCCAAAGATTATCTCCAATAATTTTCTTAAAGTGCGAAAGATCATTATATCAACAACAAATATCAGCACGCAATAACTTGTTGAAAGTACAGACTGCCAGATACCTTGACTTGATCAAAGTGAATGGGGCAGGTGCTCGACGCTCTAATGCCCAGTTTGTCCTCATGTTTCCCCACTGTCAGACCGGGCGTGTCGCGATCAATGAGAAACGTTGTGATTCCCTTGTAGCCCTGCGATAGCGCGACACCAAGCTAACTAAACATTGAAAGATTTAGGCATCAAAACAAACCCTAAAACCCAAACAAAATGTATTAAGCAAGACAAAATGGAACATAAATTGTAGCTGCAACTACTGCCATCTAGTCTTTTGCAGGATCGTAAGGTTGGGGCATGTAATGTCCATTGCATGCAATGTTTTGATCTACAGACCAACAATAAAATACATATAATGATAAACAATACAACAATAACAATGGGTTTTAACTACTCTACTGCATCCGCAGACAGATCACAGCATGTTCAATTAACATATTGAATCAAAAAATATACGACAACCTATACCTACAAATTCAAAATACTTTTTTCCATAGAAATCCAGCATATAAAATAATCTATGTACCTACTTGTAACGCACCAAATATATGTCGCGCAAACGGGAGATGGAAAAAAATATTTTTCTTAAATCTTAGGTGCGGAAAATCACGTGCATAAATAAGTCACAAAAAGAAACTGTTCTTGCCTCTGTTGGCTTGGCGTTGGCCATGACGATGAAGACCCCGGCCTGCTCCGCGCTACTGATCCACATCTTGGACCCTGAGATGACGTAGTGATCGCCCTGCTTCACAGCAGACGTCTTCAGCGCAAACGCATCCGAGCCGGACTCCGGCTCTGTCAGGCAGAAAGAGCCGACCTAAAAAATCGAAAAAAAACAATACTTTAATTAATCTCCACGACGCGATAAAAATATGACAGTTACGGCTCAGCCGGGGAGCTCTGGGCTGTTAAGTCTTTGTTCAAATGGAGTGAATGCAAATGGAGATGCAAATGGGTTAAATGTGATTGGAGTCAAATGGAATAAATGCCATTACTACATGCGCAATTATCGATATATCAGTAATTATCGGTACCCACTACTGGAGCATATATTACTGGAGTATATATTATCGGAGTATATACTACCGGAGTATATTTTGCCGGAGTAAATATTATCGGAGTATATATTACCGGAGTATATATAACCGGAGTATATACTACCAGAGTATATATTACCGGAGCATATATTACTAGTATATATTACTGGAGTATATATTACTGGAGTATATTACCGGAGTATATATTGCCGGAGTATATATTACTGGCATATATATTGCCGGAGTATATATTACTGGCATATATATTACCGGAGTATATATTACTGGCATATATACTACCGGAGTATATATTACCGGAGTGTATATTACTGGAGTTTATATAACTGGAGTATATATTACTGGCATATATATTACCGGAGTATATATAACCGGAGTGTATATTACTGGAGTTTATATAACTGGAGTATATATTACTGGAGTATATATTACTGGAGTATATATTACTGGAGTATATATTACCGGAGTGTATATTACCGGAGTGTATATTACCGGAGTATATATTACTGGCATATATATTACCGGAGTATATATTACCAGAGTGTATATTACTGGAGTATATATTACCGGAGCATATATGACCGGAGTATATTTTCAACACAAATGTATATCTTCCATGTACAAAGCGGAGCATTATTGATTTCAAAGAGGATATCATTATTCAAGAGAAATATTTCCAACAACCTAGATGAAAAGTGATGGTGGTAGCTTTGGGAGCTCACCTAACAACGAACAATCGAGATGAAGGAGGCTGGGGGGGGTTGAACTTTAAGACGACTCGACCAGGGAGCTCTGGGCTGCAAATCTGTTCTTTTTTCCCCAACTTGCAAGCATATAACGAGGTGGCATAGATTCATGCACTTATATTAAAGATTTTCATACGCTTACTAAAGGTACACACCTTTAGTGTAATCACCCTGTCAAATTCAAATAAATTAACCATTTTTCAGAACACCTTTTTTAGTCGTTTTTTACGAAGGTCCAGGCCTACCAGTCCGGTGCAAAACTTGGGCAGGTATTTCTTGCGTTGTTCCTCCGTGCCCAGTTTGTCGATCATCGGCCCGATGAGAGTGTTCTGAAGGTCGACCATCACCGACATGGACATGTCGATCTTTGCAACCTCCTCTATCACGAGCACCGAGGAGAAGAAGTTGGATCCAGAGCCGCCGAACTCTGGGGGTAGTTCCACAGACATGAACTAATGCGCACAAAACAACAGAAAGTGAATATTACACAATATTTATGTCATATGTTATTATACATGTTACGCCTAGTGAGGTAATAATAGCACGCGCAAAATTAGAGCTTTGATAGAATTCATTGTTGATAAAATTAGTAGTTGATAGAATTCATAGAAGCCATAGCAGTTGTCTCAGATTCACAAAACAAAAGCTGTGTGACGGATATTTTTAAACTACACTCTGAAGTTTGAAGAATAGCAATTGCACAAAGTCGTACCCCGTTGTCAAAAAATTCTTGAATGAGCGGTCGAGAGATCTCATGTTTCGTGTCCATCTCCAGTACTAGCGGCTGCAGCCTCTCCCGAGCAAACTTACTCACTGCAGCACATGACAGTCAAAACTTACTCACAGCAACACGTAGCAATCAAAACTTACTCACAACAGCATACCGTAGTTTGATCGGGAATGAATTTGCTCACTGCAGCACATATGCACATTTATAAAATGTCAATGCTATACATGTGCTGATAGTAAATCATATGCAGAATCTGCTACAGTGATTGGCATGACAACAAATTATTGTGGAAATAATAATGAATTAATTAATCGTAAATACCCGCTTCTTTCAAGAGCATTTCATCTTGACTGAATTCGTCGAGAGACGTCGGCCTCTGCTGCTGACACAAAAGACTTGTGAAAAGTGTACGAGAAGACACCAGACTATGTCGCAGAGGAATAAACTTCGGAGCACCAGATCGCAGTCTATTCCCTTGCACAGTGCGTACCGCTATTCTGGTAGTCCGCAGCATCGTGCACGATTAGTAATCTAAAATGGAGAGTAGTAGGTCTGCTAGTTACAATATTTCCAGCCTTCAGCTACAGGAGGCCTACTATCTAGCTTATATGGTACAATTACGTTACGATACCATCCATACATAAACACGCAAGCTGTAAATTGTTAATGGGCTGGACAATTTAACACAGGAGCAATGATCAAACAGTATGGTAACAATAGTGTATTTACTTTAATTTAGTTTCGGTTTAAAGCAAATATAGTAAGTGAATTTTTTTAACGTCGAAACGGAGGGAGGGGCAGATAATGAAGTTGCATTGATCACAGACTAGATCCACGAACCATCCAACCTAAGAGCAGTAACTTTGCATAAGACACTTTGATGTATACTAGCAAATCAGTCTTTCCTTTTAGGCTCAGACAGAATTGTAATAGAGTTAGAAGTCCTATTACAAGGTTATTAGGCCTCCTTACAATTAATTATTATTAATTTAAATTTTTAATTCTGAAAATAGGCCTACCTTTTGATCAAGCAATTGGACCAGCTTAGGGTATTACGAAAGTACTGGATTAATGCACATGCGGTTATATCGTCGGCGATTTGTTCACATTCTGGAGTAAAATTATACCACGTGATCGATCAAAAAGGTCAAGAGTGCAGCAGCTGCCCCGCAGTTGCTAGGCTACACCTCGTGGGCCACCGCAGGGGCAGCCACTCAGTCTGTTGGTTTCTCACAACTTTCTTGTGAACTATTGTATGGTGGTTTAAACTATTAACAGAATTGTATCAAAACTTGTCAGAAACGTCTTGTATGTAAAATTGGGTTACTTTTTGAAAAACAATAATGTTATGTATACATGTATGTCTATAAGCTACTCTGTCTCGTTGATGCATTAAGCATTCGGACAATTTATTTTCAAAAGCTAATATCGATTTAACCGGTAACTATTTCACCGAATTATACCAAACTTTGCAGAAAATTTGCAAATAGATGAACATTTATATGTGTCATATTGGGCGATTAGAGATAAAATTAATGGAGATTAGAGATTAGATTTCTGTAGCGAGATGCACCAAATCAAACAATGGTCTCGTTAATTGTTTGATTTGGTGCATCTGGCTACAGAAATCTAATCTCCATTAATTTTTATCTCTAGTCTCATGTTGATTGCAGATGCAAATACTGCTTTCTCTATCGTCCATATTGTTTGTATCCTATCAC